>JAECWR010000141.1:0-40024 GCA_018150935.1 Drosophila pruinosa | reverse complement strand
TTTGATGTTTTTTGATGGTTTTGATGTTTTTGATGTTTTTGATGTTTTTGATGTTTTTGATGTTTTTGATGTTTTTGATGTTTTTGATGTTTGATGTTTTTGATGTTTTGACCTTTTGATGGTTTGATGTATTTGATGTTGACTTTTTGACTTTTTGATGTTTTTGATG
The DNA here is from genome assembly GCA_018150935.1 of Drosophila pruinosa. Taxonomy (NCBI): domain Eukaryota; kingdom Metazoa; phylum Arthropoda; class Insecta; order Diptera; family Drosophilidae; genus Drosophila; species Drosophila pruinosa. The sequence goes on along the minus strand of JAECWR010000141.1, from coordinate 39,855 downwards.
TTATTGATATTATTGATGTTTATGATGTTTTTGATGTTTTTGATGTTTTTGATGTTTTTGATGTTTTTGATGTTTTTGATGTTTCTGATGTTCTTGATGTTTTGATGTATTTGATGTTTTTGATGTTTTTGATGTTTTTTGATGTTTTTGATGAGTGGAAAAAAGAGATGTTTGTTTGATGGTTTTGATGTTTTCTTGAGGTATTTGGATGTTGCTTTTGATGTTTTTGATGTTTTGAGGGAACGGATGGTTTTGATGTTTTTGAGGTTTTGATGTTTTTGATGTTTTTGATATTATTGATGTTTTTTCTGTTTTTGTTGTTTGGTTTTGATGTTGTTGGTGTTTTGATGAGTTATTGATGTTTTTGATGTTACTGATGTTCTTGATGTTTTTGCTGTTTTGATGTTTTGATGTTTTTGATGTTTTTAATGTTTCTGATGTTTTTGATGTTTTTAATGTTTTTGTTGTTTTTGATTTTTTTGCCCTTTTTGATCGTTTTTATGTTTTTTTGATGTATTTGATGTTTTTGATGCTTTTTGATGTTATTGATGTTTTTGATGTTTTTGATGTTTTTGATGTTTTTGATGTGATTGATGTTTTGATGCTTCTTGATGTTCTTGATATTTTTGATGTTTTTTGATGTTTTTGATGTTTTTGATGTTTTTTGACTGATTTGTTTGATGTTTTTGATGTTTTGGTTGTTTTTGATGTTTTTGACGTTTTTTTTTGATGTTTTTGATGTTTTGATGTTTTTGATGTTTTTGATGTTTTTGATGTTTTTGATGTTTTTTGATGTTCTTTGATGTTTTTGATGTTTTTGATGTTTTTGATGTTTTTGATGTTTTTGATGTTTTTGATGTTTTTGATGTTTTTGATGTTTTTGATGTTTTTGATGTTTTTGATGTTTTTGATGTTTTTGATGTTTTGATGTTTTTGATGTTTTTGATGTTTTTGATGTTTTTGATGTTTTTGATGTTTTTGATGTTTTTGATGTTTTTGATGTTTTTGATGTTTTTGATGTTTTTGATGTTTTTGATGTTTTTGATGTTTTTGATGTTTTTGATGTTTTTGATGTTTTTGATGTTTTTGGTGTTTTTTGATGTTTTTGATGTTTTTGATGTTTTTGATGTTTTTGATGTTTTTGATGTTTTTGATGTTTTTGATGTTTTTGATGTTTTTGATGTTTTTGATGTTTTTGATGTTTTTGATGTTTTTGATGTTTTTGATGTTTTTGATGTTTTTGATGTTTTTGATGTTTTTGATGTTTTTGATGTTTTTGATGTTTTTGATGTTTTTGATGTTTTTGATGTTTTTGATGTTTTTGATGTTTTTGATGTTTTTGATGTTTTTGATGTTTTTGATGTTTTTGATGTTTTTGATGTTTTTGATGTTTTTGATGTTTTTGATGTTTTTGATGTTTTGATGTTTTTGATGTTTTTGATGTTTTTGATGTTTTTGATGTTTTTTGATGTTTTTGATGTTTTTGATGTTTTTGATGTTTTTGATGTTTTTGATGTTTTTGATGTTTTTGATGTTTTTGATGTTTTTGATGTTTTTGATGTTTTTGATGTTTTTGATGTTTTTGATGTTTTTGATGTTTTTGATGTTTTTGATGTTTTTGATGTTTTTGATGTTTTTTGATGTTTTTGATGTTTTTGATGTTTTTGATGTTTTTGATGTTTTTGATGTTTTTGATGTTTTTGATGTTTTTGATGTTTTTGATGTTTTTTGATGTTTTTGATGTTTTTGATGTTTTTGATGTTTTTGATGTTTTTGATGTTTTGATGTTTTTGATGTTTTTGATGTTTTTGATGTTTTTGATGTTTTTGATGTTTTTGATGTTTTTGATGTTTTTGATGTTTTTGATGTTTTTGATGTTTTTGATGTTTTTGATGTTTTTGATGTTTTTGATGTTTTTGATGTTTTTGATGTTTTTGATGTTTTGATGTTTTGACTTTTTTGATGTTTTTGATGTTTTGATGTTTTTGATGTTTTTGATGTTTTTGATGTTTTTGATGTTTTTGATGTTTTTGATGTTTTTGATGTTTTTGATGTTTTTTGATGTTTTTTGATGTTTTTGATGTTTTTGATGTTTTTGATGTTTTTGATGTTTTTGATGTTTTGATGTTTTTGATGTTTTTGATGTTTTGATGTTTTTGATGTTTTTGATGTTTTTTGATGTTTTGATGTTTTTGATGTTTTTGATGTTTTTGATGTTTTTGATGTTTTTGATGTTTTTGATGTTTTTGATGTTTTTGATGTTTTTGATGTTTTTGATGTTTTTGATGTTTTTGATGTTTTTGATGTTTTTGATGTTTTTGATGTTTTTGATGTTTTTGATGTTTTTTGATGTTTTTGATGTTTTTGATGTTTTTGATGTTTTTGATGTTTTTGATGTTTTTGATGTTTTTGATGTTTTTGATGTTTTTGATGTTTTTGATGTTTTTGATGTTTTTGATGTTTTTGATGTTTTTGATGTTTTTGATGTTTTTGATGTTTTTGATGTTTTTGATGTTTTTGATGTTTTTGATGTTTTTGATGTTTTTGATGTTTTTGATGTTTTTGATGTTTTGATGTTTTTGATGTTTATTGATGTTTTTGATGTTTTTGATGTTTTTGATGTTTTTGATGTTTTTGATGTTTTTGATGTTTTTTGATGTTTTTGATGTTTTTGATGTTTTTGATGTTTTTGATGTTTTTGATGTTTTTGATGTTTTTGATGTTTTTGATGTTTTTGATGTTTTTGATGTTTTTGATGTTTTTGATGTTTTTGATGTTTTTGATGTTTTTGATGTTTTTGATGTTTTTGATGTTTTTGATGTTTTTGATGTTTTTGATGTTTTTGATGTTTTTGATGTTTTTGATGTTTTTGATGTTTTTGATGTTTTTGATGTTTTTGATGTTTTTGATGTTTTTGATGTTTTTGATGTTTTTGATGTTTTTGATGTTTTTTGATGTTTTTGATGTTTTTGATGTTTTTGATGTTTTTGATGTTTTTGATGTTTTTGATGTTTTTGATGTTTTTGATGTTTTTGATGTTTTTGATGTTTTTGATGTTTTTGATGTTTTTGATGTTTTTGATGTTTTTGATGTTTTTGATGTTTTTGATGTTTTTGATGTTTTTGATGTTTTTGATGTTTTTGATGTTTTTGATGTTTTTGATGTTTTTGATGTTTTTGATGTTTTTGATGTTTTTGATGTTTTTTGATGTTTTTGATGTTTTTGATGTTTTTGATGTTTTTGATGTTTTTGATGTTTTTGATGTTTTTGATGTTTTTGATGTTTTTGATGTTTTTGATGTTTTTGATGTTTTTGATGTTTTTTGATGTTTTTGATGTTTTTGATGTTTTTGATGTTTTTGATGTTTTTGATGTTTTTGATGTTTTTGATGTTTTTGATGTTTTTGATGTTTTTGATGTTTTTGATGTTTTTGATGTTTTTGATGTTTTTGATGTTTTTGACCTTTTTGATGTTTTTGATGTTTTTGATGTTTTTGATGTTTTTGATGTTTTTGATGTTTTTGATGTTTTTGATGTTTTTGATGTTTTTGATGTTTTTGATGTTTTTGATGTTTTTGATGTTTTTGATGTTTTGATGTTTTTGATGTTTTTGATGTTTTTGATGTTTTTGATGGTTTTTTGATGTTTTTGATGTTTTTGATGTTTTTGATGTTTTTGATGTTTTTGATGTTTTTGATGTTTTTTGATGTTTTTGATGTTTTTGATGTTTTTGATGTTTTGATGTTTTTGATGTTTTTGATGTTTTTGATGTTTTTGATGTTTTTGATGTTTTTGATGTTTTTGATGTTTTTGATGTTTTTGATGTTTTTGATGTTTTTGATGTTTTTGATGTTTTTGATGTTTTTTGATGTTTTTTGATGTTTTTGATGTTTTTGATGTTTTTGATGTTTTTGATGTTTTTGATGTTTTTGATGTTTTTGATGTTTTTTGATGTTTTTGATGTTTTTGATGTTTTTGATGTTTTTGATGTTTTTGATGTTTTTTGATGTTTTTGATGTTTTTGATGTTTTTGATGTTTTTGATGTTTTTGATGTTTTTGATGTTTTTGATGTTTTGATGATGTTTTTTGATGTTTTTGATGTTTTTGATGTTTTTGATGTTTTTGATGTTTTTGATGTTTTTGATGTTTTTGATGTTTTTTGATGTTTTTGATGTGTTTTGATGTTTTTGATGTTTTTGATGTTTTTGATGTTTTTGATGTTTTTGATGTTTTTGATGTTTTTGATGTTTTTGATGTTTTTGATGTTTTTGATGTTTTTGATGTTTTTGATGTTTTTGATGTTTTTGATGTTTTTGATGTTTTTGATGTTTTTGATGTTTTTGATGTTTTTGATGTTTTTGATGTTTTTGATGTTTTTGATGTTTTTGATGTTTTTGATGTTTTTGATGTTTTTGATGTTTTTGATGTTTTTGATGTTTTTGATGTTTTTGATGTTTTTGATGTTTTTGATGTTTTTGATGTTTTTGATGTTTTTGATGTTTTTGATGTTTTTGATGTTTTTGATGTTTTTGATGTTTTTGATGTTTTTGATGTTTTTGATGTTTTTGATGTTTTTGATGTTTTTTGATGTTTTTGATGTTTTTGATGTTTTTGATGTTTTTGATGTTTTGATGTTTTTGATGTTTTTGATGTTTTTGATGTTTTTGATGTTTTTGATGTTTTTGATGTTTTTGATGTTTTTGATGTTTTTGATGTTTTTGATGTTTTTGATGTTTTTGATGTTTTTGATGTTTTTGATGTTTTTGATGTTTTTGATGTTTTTGATGTTTTTGATGTTTTTGATGTTTTTGATGTTTTTGATGTTTTTGATGTTTTTGATGTTTTTGATGTTTTGATGTTTTTGACGTTTTTGATGTTTTGATGTTTTTGATGTTTTGATGTTTTTGATGTTTTTGATGTTTTTGATGTTTTTGATGTTTTTTGATGTTTTTGATGTTTTTGATGTTTTTGATGTTTTTGATGTTTTTGATGTTTTTTGATGTTTTTGATGTTTTTGATGTTTTTGATGTTTTTGATGTTTTTGATGTTTTTGATGTTTTGTGATGGTTTTGATGTTTTTGATGTTTTGATGTTTTTGATGTTTTTGATTTTTGATGTTTTTGATGATTTTGATGTTTTTGATGTTTTGATGTTTTTGATGTTTTGATGTTTTGATGTTTTGATGTTTTTGATGTTTTTATGTTTTTGATGTTTTTGATGTTTTGATGTTTTTGATGTTTTTTGATGTTTTTGATGTTTTTGATGTTTTGATGTTTTGATGTTTTTGATGTTTTTGATGTTTTTGATGTTATTGATGTTTTGATGTTTTTGATGTTTTTGATGTTTTTGATGTTTTTGATGCTTTGGATGTTTTTGATGTTTTTGATGTTTTTGATGTTTTTGATGTTTTTGATGTTTTTGATGTTTTGATGTTTTTGATGTTTTTGATGTTTTTGATGTTTTTGATGTTTTGATGTTTTTGATGTTTTTTTGATGTTTTTGATGTTTTTGATGTTTTTGATGTTTTTGATGTTTTGATGTTTTTGATGTTTTTGATGTTTTTGATGTTTTTGATGTTTTTTGATGTTTTGTTGTTTTTGATGTTTTTGATGTTTTTGATGTTTTTGATGGTTTTGATGTTTTTGATGTTTTTGATGGTTTTGATGTTTTTGATGTTTTGATGTTTTTTATGTTTTTGATGTTTTTGATGTTTTGATGTTTTGATGTTTTTGATGTTTTGATGTTTTTGATGTTTTTAATGTTTTTGATGTTTTTGATGTTTTTGATGTTTTGATGTTTTTGATGTTTTTGATGTTTTTGATGTTTTTGATTTTTGATGTTTTTTGATGTTTTTGATGTTTTTGATGTTTTTGATGTTTTGATGTTTTTGATGTTTTGATGATTTTTGATGTTTTTGATGTTTTTGATGTTTTTGATGTTTTGATGTTTTTGATGTTTTTTGATGTTTTTGATGTTTTGATGTTTTTGATGTTTTTGATGTTTTTGATGTTTTTGATGTTTTTGATGTTTTTGATGCTTTGATGTTTTTGATGTTTTTGATGTTTTTGATGTTTTTGATGTTTTTGATGTTTTTTGATGTTTTTGATGTTTTGATGTTTTTGATGTTTTTGATGTTTTTGATGTTTTTGATGTTTTTGATGTTTTTGATGATTTTGATGTTTTTGATGTTTTGATGTTTTGATGTTTTTGATGTTTTGATGTTTTTGATGTTTTTGATGTTTTGATGTTTTTGATGTTTTTGATGTTTTTGATGTTTTGACCTTTTGATGTTTTTGATGTTTTTGATGTTTTGATGTTTTTGATGTTTTTGATGTTTTTGATGTTTTTGATGTTTTTGATGTTTTTGATGTTTTTGATGTTTTTGATGTTTTTGATGTTTTTGATGTTTTTGATGTTTTTGATGTTTTTGATGTTTTTGATGTTTTGATGTTTTGATGTTTTTGATGTTTTTGATGTTTTTGATGTTTTTGATGTTTTTGATGTTTTTGATGTTTTTGATGTTTTTGATGTTTTTGATGTTTTTGATGTTTTGATGTTTTTGATGTTTTTGATGTTTTTTGATGTTTTTGATGTTTTTGATGTTTTTGATGCTTTTTGATGTTTTTGATGTTTTTGATGTTTTTGATGTTTTTGATGTTTTTGACTTTTTTGATTTTTGACTTTTTGATGTTTTGATTTTTGATTTTTGATGTTTTTGATGTTTTTGACTTTTTGACTTTTTTGATTTTTTGATGTTTTTGATGTTTTTGATGTTTTTGATGATTTTGATGTTTTTGATGTTTTTGATGTTTTTGATGTTTTTGATGTTTTTGATGTTTTTGATGTTTTTGATGTTTTTGATGTTTTGATCTTTTTGATGTTTTTGATGTTTTGATGTTTTTTGATGTTTTTGATGTTTTTAATTTTTTTTTGATGTTTGATATTTTGATGTTTTTTTCTGTTTTTGATGTTTTTAATGTTTTGATGTTTTTGATGTTTTTGATGTTTTTGATGTTTTTTGATGTTTTTGATGTTTTTGATGTTTTTGATGTTTTTTTGTTTTTGATGTTTTTGATGTTTTGATGTTTTTAATGTTTTTGATGTTTTTGATGTTTTGATGTTTTTGATGTTTTTGATGTTTTGATGTTTTTGATGTTTTTGATGTTTTTGATGTTTTGATGTTTTGATGTTTTTGATGTTTTTGATGTTTTTGATGTTTTTGATGTTTTTGATGTTTTTGATGTTTTGATGTTTTGATGTTTTGATGTTTTTGATGTTTTTGATGTTTTTGATGTTTTTGATGTTTTTGATGTTTTTGATGTTTTGATGTTTTTGATGTTTTTGATGTTTTTGATGTTTTGATTTTTTGATGTTTTTTGATGTTTTTGATTTTTTGATGTTTTTGATGTTTTTGATTTTTGATGTTTTTGATGTTTTTGATGTTTTGATGTTTTTGATGTTTTGATGTTTTTTGATTTGTTTTTGATGTTTTTGATTTTTTGATGTTTTTGATGTTTTTGATGTTTTTGATGTTTTTGATGTTTTTGATGTTTTTGATGTTTTTGATGTTTTTGATGTTTTTGATGTTTTTTGTTGTTTTTGTTGTTTTTGATGTTTTGTTGATATGATGTTTTTGATGTTTTTTGATGTTTTTGATGTTTTTTGATGTTTTTGATGTTTTGATGTTTTTGCTGTTTTTGTTGTTTTTGATGTTTTGATGTTTTTGATGTTATTGATGTTTTTGTGTTTGATGTTTTTGATGTTTTGATGTTTTGATGTTTTTGATGTTTTTGACTTTTTTTGATGTTTTTGTGATTTTGATGTTTTTGATGTTCTTGATGTTTTTCGATGTTTTTGATGTTTTTGATGTTATTGATGTTATTGACTTTTTAACTTTTTGATGTTTTTGATATTTTGATGTTTTTGATGTTTTTGATGTTTTTAATCTTTTTGATGTTTTTGATATATTGATGTTTTTTCTGTTTTTGTTGTTTTGGATGTTTTTGATGTTTTTGATTTTTTTGATGTTTTTGATGTTTTTGATGTTTTTGATGTTTTTGATGTTTTTGATGTTTTTGATGTTTTTGATGTTTTTGATGTTTTTGATGTTTTTGATGTTTTTGATGTTTTTCTATGTTTTTGATGATTTTGATGTTTTGACCTTTTTGATGGTTTTGATGTTTTTGATTTTTTTGATGTTTTTGATGTGTTTTATGTTTTTGATGTTTTTGATGTTTTTGATGTTTTTGATGTTTTTGATGTTTTTTATGTTTTTTATGTTTTTTATGTTTTTGATGTTTTTGATGATTTTGATGTTTTTGATGTTTTGATGTTTTTGATGTTTTTGATGTATCTGATGTTTTTGATGTTTTTGATGTTTTTGATGTTTTTGATGTTTTTTATGTTTTTGATGTTTCTGATGTTTTTGATGTTTTTGATGATTTTAATGTTTTTAATGTTTTTGATGTTGTTGATATTTTGATGTTTTTGATGTTTTTGATATAATTGATGTTTTTGATGTTATTGATGTTTTTGATGTTTTTGATGTTTTGATGTTTTTGATGTTTTGACGTGTTTGATGTTTTTGATGTTTTTGATGTTTTTGATATTTTGATGTTTTTGATGTTTTTGATGTTTTTGATGTTTTTGATGCTTTTGATGTTTTTGATTTTTTGATGCTTTTGATGTTATTGACTTTTTTGATGTTTTTGATGTTTTTGATGTTTTTGATGTTTTTGATGTTTTTGATGTTTTTGATGTTTTTGATGTTTTTGATGTTTTTGATGTTTTTGAGGTTTTTGATGTTTTTGTTGTTTTTGATGTTTTTGATTTTATGATGTTTTTGATGTGTTTTGATTTTATGATGTTTTTGTTGTTTTTGATGTTTTTGATGTTTTTGATATTTTGATGTTTTTATTTTTTTTGATGTTTTTGATTTTATGATGTTTTTGATGTTTTTGATGTTCTTGTTGTTTTTGTTGTTTTTGTTGCTTTTGTTGTTTTTGTTGTTTTTGTTGTTTTTGATGTTTTTGATTTTATGATGTTTTTGATGAGTTTTGATTATATGATGTTTTTGATGTTTTTGATATTTTGATGTTTTTTGTGTTTTTGATGTTTTTGATGTTTTTGATGTTTTTGATGTTTTTGATGTTTTGATGTTTTTGATGTTTTTGATGTTTTCGTTTGATGTTTTTGATGTTTTTGATGTTTTTGATTTTCCTTTTTTGATGTTTTTGATGTTTTGAAATTTTGATGTTTTTGATGTTTTTGTTGTTTTGATGTTTTTGATGTTTTTGATTTTTTGATGTTTTTGATGTTTTGATGTTTTTGATGTTTTTGATGTTTTTGATGTTTTTGATGTTTTGATGTTTTTGATGTTTTTGATGTTTTTGATGTTTTTGATGTTTTTGATGTTTTGATGTTTTTGATGTTTTTGATGTTTTTGATGTTTTTGATGTTTTGTTTTGTTTTTGATGTTTTGATGTTTTTGATGTTTTTGATGTTTTGATGTTTTTGATGTTTTTGATGTTTTTGATGTTTTTTGATGTTTTTGATGTTTTGATGTTTTGATGTTTTTGATGTTTTTGATGTTTTGATGTTTTTGATGTTTTTGATGTTTTTGATGTTTTTGATGTTTTTGATGTTTTTGATGTTTTTGATGTTTTGATGTTTTTGATGTTTTGATGTTTTTGATGTTTTTGATGTTTTTGATGTTTTGATGTTTTGATGTTTTTGATGTTTTTGATGTTTTTGATGTTTTTGATGTTTTTGATGTTTTTGATGTTTTTGATGTTTTTGATGTTTTTGATGTTTTTGATGTTTTGATGTTTTTAATGTTTTTGATGTTTTTTAATATTTTTGATGTTTTTGATGTTTTTGATGTTTTTGATGTTATTGACGGTTTTGATGTTTTTGATGTTTTTGATGTTTTTGATGTTTTTGATGTTTTTGATGTTTTTGATGGTTTTGATGCTTTTGATGTTTTTGATGTTTTGATGTTTTTGATGTTTTTGACTTTTTTGACTTTTTTGATGTTTTTGATGTTTAATGTTTTGACCTTTTGATGGTTTTGATGTTTTTGATGTTTTTGATGTTTTGATGTGTTTGATGTTTTGATGTTTTTGATGTTTTTGATGTTTTTGATGTTTTTGATGTTTTTGATGTTATTGACGTTTTTGATGTTTTTGATGTTTTTGATGTTTTTGATGTGTTTGATGTTTTTGATGTTTTTGATGTTTTTGATGTTTTTTGATGTTTTTGATGTTTTGATGTTTTTGATGTTTTTGATGTTTTTGATGTTTTTGATGTTTTTGATGTTTTGATGTTTTTGATGTTTTTGATGTTTTTGATGTTTTTGATGTTTTGATGTTATTTGATGTTTTTGATGTTTTGATGTTTTTGATGTTTTGATGTTTTTGATGTTTTTGATATTTTGATGTTTTTTTGATGTTTTTGATGTTTTTGATAATTTGATGTTTTTGATGTTTTTGATATTTTGATGTTTTTGATGATTTTGATGTTTTTGATGTTTTTGATGTTTTGATGTTTTTGATGTTTTTGATGTTTTTGATGTTTTTGATGTTTTGATGTTTTTGATGTTTTTGATGTTTTTGATGTTTTTGATGTTTTTTGATGTTTTTGATGTTTTTGATGTTTTTGATGTTTTTGATGTTTTTGATGTTTTTGATGTTTTTGATGTTTTTGATGTTTTTGATGTTTTTGATGTTTTTGATGTTTTTGATGTTTTTGATGTTTTTGATGTTTTTGATGTTTTTGATGTTTTTGATGTTTTTGATGTGTTTGATGTTTTTGATGTTTTTGATGTTTTTGATGTTTTTGATGTTTTTGATGTTTTTGATGTTTTTGATGTTTTGATGTTTTTGATGTTTTTGATGTTTTTGATGTTTTGATGTTTTTGATGTTTTTGATGTTTTTGATGTTTTGATGTTTTTGATGTTTTTGATATTTTGATGTTTTTTTGTTTTGTTGTGTTTTGATGTTTTGATGTTTTTTTGATATTTTGATGTTTTTTCTGTTTTTGATGTTTTTGATGTTTTTGATGTTTTTGATGTTTTTGATGTTTTTGATGTTTTTGATGTTTTGGATGTTTTTGATGTTTTTGATGTTTTTGATGTTTTTGATGTTTTTGATGTTTTTGATGTTTTTGATTTTTTTGATGTTTTTGATGTTTTTGATGTTTTTGATGTTTTTGATGTTTTTGATGTTTTTGATGTTTTTGATGTTTTTGATGTTTTTGATGTTTTTGATGTTTTTGATGTTTTTGATGTTTTTGATGTTTTTGATGTTTTTGATGTTTTTGATGTTTTTGATGTTTTTGATGTTTTTGATGTTTTTGATGTTTTTGACGTTTGATGTTTTTGATGTTTTTGATGTTTTTGATGTTTTTGATGTTTTTGATGTTTTTGATGTTTTTGATGTTTTGTGATGTTTTTGATGTTTTTGATGTTTTTGATGTTTTTGATGTTTTGATGTTTTTGATGTTTTTGATGTTTTTGATGTTTTTGATGTTTTGATGTTTTGATGTTTTTGATGTTTTTGATGTTTTTGATGTTTTTGATGTTTTTGATGTTTTGATGTTTTGGATGTTTTGATGTTTTTGATGTTTTTGATGTTTTTGATGTTTTTGATGTTTTTGATGTTTTTGATGTTTTTGATGTTTTTGATGTTTTTGATGTTTTTGATGTTTTTGATGTTTTTGATGTTTTTGATGTTTTTGATGTTTTTGATGTTATTGACGTTTTTGATGTTTTTGATGTTTTTGATGTTTTGACCTTTTTGATGGTTTTGATGTTTTTGATGTATTTGATGTTTTTGATGTGTTTGATGTTTTTGATGTTTTTGATGTTTTTGATGTTTTTGATGTTTTTGATGTTTTTGATGTTTTTGATGTTTTTGATGTTTTTGATGTTTTGATGTGTTTGATGTTTTTGATGTTTTTGATGTTTTTGATGTTTTTGATGTTTTTGATGTTTTTGATGTTTTTGATGTTTTTGATGTTTTTGATGATTTTGATGCTTTTGATGTTTTTGATGTTATTGACGTTTTTGATGTTTTTGATGTTTTTGATGTTTTTGATGTGTTTGATGTTTTTAATGTTTTTGATGTTTTTGATGTTTTTGATGTTTTTGATGTTTTTGATGTTTTTGATGTTTTTGATGTTTTTGATGTTTTTGATGTTTTTGATGTTTTTGCTGTTTTTGATGTTATGATGTTTTTGATGTTTTTGATGTTGTTGATGTTTTGATGTTATTAATGTTTTTGATATTTTGATGTTTTTTCTGTTTTTGTTGTTTTTGATGTTTTTGATATTTTGATGTTTTTGATATTTTGATGTTTTTTCTGTTTTTGTTGTTTTTGATGTTTTTGATGTTTTTGATGTTTTTGATGTTTTTGATGTTTTTTATGCTTTTGATGTTTTTGATTTTTTGATGCTTTTGATGCTTTTGATGTTATTGACGTTTTTGATGTTTTTGATGTTTTTGATGTTTTTGATGTTTTTGATGTTTTTAATGTTTTTGATGTTTTTCATGTTTTTGATATTTTTGATGTTTTTGATGTTTTTGATGTTATTGACGTTTTTGATGTTTTTGATGTTTTTGATGTTTTTGATGTTTTTGATGTTTTTGATGTTTTTGATGTTTTTGATGTTTTTGATGTTTTTGATGTTTTTGATGTTTTAATGTTTTGGCCTTTTGATGTTTTTGATGTGTTTGATGTTTTTGTTGTTTTTGATGTTTTTGATGTTTTTGATGTTTTTGATGTTTTTGATGTTTTTGATGTTTTTGATGTTTTTGATGTTTTTGATGTTTTTGATGTTTTTGATGTTATTGACGTTTTTGATGTTTTTGATGTTTTGACCTTTTTGATGGTTTTGATGTTTTTGATGTATTTGATGTTTTTGATGTGTTTGATGTTTTTGATGTTTTTGATGTTTTTGATGTTTTTGATGTTTTTGATGTTATTGACTTTTTTGATGTTTTTGATTTTTTTGATGTTTTTGATGTTTTTGATGTTTTTGATGTTTTTGATGTTTTTGATGTTTTTGATGTTTTTGATGTTATTGATGTTTTTGATGTTTTGATGTTTTTGATGTTTTGATGTTTTTGATGTTTTTGATGTTTTTGATGTTTTTTGATGTTTTTGATGTTTTTATGTTTTTGATGTTTTATAATGTATTTGATGTTTTTGATGTTTTTGATGTTTTGATGTTTTGATGTTTTGATGTTTTTGATGTTTTTGATGTTTTTGATGTTTTTTATGTTTTTGATGATTTTGATGTTTTGATGTTTTTGATGTTTTTGATGTTTTGATGTTTTTGATGTTTTTGATGTTTTTGATGTATTTGATGTTTTGATGTTTTTGATGTTTTTGATGTTTTTGATGTTTTTGATGTTTTTGATGCTTTTGATGTTATTGACTTTTTGACTTTTTGATGTTTTTGATGTTTTTGATGTTTTTGATGTTTTGATGTATTTGATGTTTTTGATGTGTTTGATGTTTTGATGTTTTTGATGTTTTTGATGTTTTTGATGATTTTAATGTTTTGATGTTTTTGATGTTACTGACGTTTTGATGTTTTTGATGTTTTTGATGTTTTGATGTTTTTGATATTTTTGATGTTTTTGATGTTTTTGATGTTTTTAATGTTTTTGATGTTTTTAATGTTTTTGATGTTTTTGATGTTTTTGATGTTTTTGATGTTTATGATGTTTTTGATGTTTTGATGTTTTTGATGTTATGATGTTTTTGATGTTTTTTGGTGTTTTTGATGTTGTTGATGTTTTGATGTTATTGATGTTTTTGATATTTTGATGTTTTTTTCTGTTTTTGTTGTTTATGATGTTTTTGATATTTTGATGTTTTTGTTGTTTTTGATTCTTTTGATGTTTTGATGTATTTGATGTTTTTGATGTTTTTGATGTTTTTTTTATGTTTTTGATGATTTTGATGTTTTGATGTTTTTGATGTTTTTGATGTTTTTGATGATTTTGATGTTTTTATGTATTTGATGTTTTTGATGTGTTTGATGTTTTTGATGTTTTTGATGTATTTGATGTTTTTGATGTGTTTGATGTTTTTGATGTTTTTGATGTTTTTGATGTTTTTGATGATTTTAATGTTTTTGATGTTTTTGATGTTACTGACGTTTTGATGTTTTTGATGTTTTTGGTGTTTTTGATGTTTTTGATATTTTTGATGTTTTTGATGTTTTTGATGTTTTTGATGTTTTTGATGTTTTTGATGTTTTTGATGTTTTTGATGTTTTTGATGTTTTTGATGTTTATGATGTTTTTGATGTTTTTGATGTTTTTGATGTTATGATGTTTTGATGTTTTTTTGGTGTTTTTGATGTTGTTGATGTTTTGATGTTATTGATGTTTTTGATATTTTGATGTTTTTTCTGTTTTTGTTGTTTATGATGTTTTTGATATTGTGATGTTTTTGATGTTTTTGATGTTTTTGATGTTTTTGATGTTTTTGATGTTTTTGATGTTTTTGATGTTTTTTATGTTTTTGATGTTTTTGATGTTTTTGATGTTTTTGATGTTTTTGATGTTTTTGATGTTTTTGATGATTTTGATGTTTTTTATGTATTTGATGTTTTGATGTGTTTGATGTTTTGATGTTTTTGATGTTTTTGATGTTTTTGATGTTTTTGATGTTTTTGATGTTTTTGATGTTTTTGATGTTTTTGATGTTTTTGATGTTTTTGATGTTTTTGATGTTTTGATGTTATTGATGTTTTTGATATTTTGATGTTTTTTCTGTTTTTGTTGTTTTTGATGTTTTTGATATTTTGATGTTTTTGATGTTTTTGATTTTTTTGATGTTTTTGATGTATTTGATGTTTTTGATGTTGTTGATGTTTTTGATGTTTTTGATGTTTTTTTTATGTTTTTGATGATTTTGATGTTTTGATGTTTTTGATGTTTTTGATGTTTTTGATGTTTTGACCTTTTTGATGGTTTTGATGTATTTGATGTTTTTGATGTGTTTGATGTTTTTGATGTTTTTGATGTTTTTGATGTTTTTGATGTTTTTGATGTTTTTGATGTTTTTGATGTTATTGACTTTTTGATGTTTTTGATTTTTTTGATGTTTTTGATGTTTTGATGTTTTTGATGTTTTTGATGTTTTTGATGTTTTGATGTTATTGATGTTTTTGATGTTTTTGATGTTTTTGATGTTTTTGATGTTTTTGATGTTTTTGATGTTTTTGATGTTTTGATGTTTTTGACGTTTTTGATGTTTTTGATGTTTTTGATGTTTTTAATGCTTTTGATGTTTTTGATATTTTGATGCTTTTGATGTTATTTACTTTTTGACTTTTTGATGTTTTTGATGTTTTTGATGTTATTGACGTTTTTGATGTTTTTGATGTTTTTGATGTGTTTGATGTGTTTGATGTTTTTAATGTTTTTGATGTTTTTCATGTTTTTGATTTTTTTGATGTTTTTGATGTTTTTGATGTTTTTGATGTTATGATGTTTTTGATGTTTTTGATGTTTTTGATATTGTTGATGTTTTGATGTTATTGATGTTTTTGATATTTTGATGTTTTTTCTGTTTTTGTTGTTTTTGATGTTTTTGATATTTTGATGTTTTTGATGTTTTTGATTTTTTTGATGTTTTTGATGTATTTGATGTTTTTGATGTTTTTGATGTTTTTGATGTTTTTGATGTTTTTTATGTTTTTGATGTTTTTGATGTTTTGATGTTTTTGATGTTTTTGATGTTTTTGATGTTTTTGATGTTTTTGATGTTTTTGATGTATTTGATGTTTTTGATGTTTTTGATGTTTTTGATGTTTTTGATGTTTTTGATGTTTTTGATGTTTTTGATGTTTTTGATGTTTTTGATGTTTTTATGTTTTTGATGTTTTATAATGTATTTGATGTTTTTGATGTTTTTGATGTTTTTGATGTTTTTGATGTTTTTGATGTTTTTGATGTTTTTGATGTTTTTTATGTTTTTGATGTTTTTGATGTTTTTGATGTTTTTGATGTTTTTGATGTTTTTGATGTTTTTGATGTTTTTGATGTTTTTGATGTTTTTGATGTTTTTGATGTTTTTGATGTTTTTGATGCTTTTGATGTTATTGACTTTTTTGACGTTTTTGATGTTTTTGATGTTTTTGATGTTTTTGATGTATTTGATGTTTTTGATGTGTTTGATGTTTTTGATGGTTTTGATGTTTTTGATGTTTTTGATGATTTTAATGTTTTTGATGTTTTTGATGTTACTGACGTTTTTATGTTTTTGATGTTTTTGGTGTTTTTGATGTTTTTGATATTTTTGATGTTTTTGATGTTTTTGATGTTTTTGATGTTTTTGATGTTTTTAATGTTTTTGATGTTTTGATGTTTTGATGTTTTTGATGTTTATGATGTTTTTGATGTTTTTGATGTTTTTGATGTTATGATGTTTTTGATGTTTTTTTGGTGTTTTGATGTTGTTGATGTTTTGATGTTATTGATGTTTTTGATATTTTGATGTTTTTTCTGTTTTTGTTGTTTATGATGTTTTTGATATTTTGATGTTTTTGTTGTTTTTGATTCTTTTGATGTTTTTGATGTATTTGATGTTTTTGATGTTTTTGATGTTTTTTTTTATGTTTTTGATGATTTTGATGTTTTGATGTTTTTGATGTTTTTGATGTTTTTGATGATTTTGATGTTTTTTATGTATTTGATGTTTTTGATGTGTTTGATGTTTTTGATGTTTTTGATGTATTTGATGTTTTTGATGTGTTTGATGTTTTTGATGTTTTTGATGTTTTTGATGTTTTTGATGATTTTAATGTTTTTGATGTTTTTGATGTTACTGACGTTTTTGATGTTTTTGATGTTTTTGGTGTTTTTGATGTTTTTGATATTTTTGATGTTTTTGATGTTTTTGATGTTTTTGATGTTTTTGATGTTTTTAATGTTTTTGATGTTTTTGATGTTTTTGATGTTTTTGATGTTTATGATGTTTTTGATGTTTTTGATGTTTTTGATGTTATGATGTTTTTGATGTTTTTTTTGGTGTTTTTGATGTTGTTGATGTTTTGATGTTATTGATGTTTTTGATATTTTGATGTTTTTTCTGTTTTTGTTGTTTATGATGTTTTTGATATTGTGATGTTTTTGTTGTTTTTGATTCTTTTGATGATTTTGATGTTTTGATGTTTTTGATGTTTTTGATGTTTTTGATGTTTTTGATGTTTTTGATGTTTTTGATGATTTTGATGTTTTTTATGTATTTGATGTGTTTGATGTGTTTGATGTTTTTGATGTTTTTGATGTTTTTGATGTTTTTGATGTTTTTGATGTTTTTGATGTTATGATGTTTTTGATGTTTTTGATGTTTTTGATGTTGTTGATGTTTTGATGTTATTGATGTTTTTGATATTTTGATGTTTTTTCTGTTTTTGTTGTTTTTGATGTTTTTGATATTTTGATGTTTTTGATGTTTTTGATTTTTTGATGTTTTTGATGTATTTGATGTTTTTGATGTTGTTGATGTTTTTGATGTTTTTGATGTTTTTTATGTTTTTGATGATTTTGATGTTTTGATGTTTTCGATGTTTTGATGTTTTTGATGTTTTTGATGTTTTTGATGTTTTGATGTTTTTGATGTTTTTGATGTTTTTGATGTTTTGATGTTTTTGATGTTTTTGATGTTTTTGATGTTTTTGATGTTTTTATGTTTTTGATGTTTTTGATGTTTTTGATGTATTTGATGTTTTTGATGTTTTTGATGTTTTTGATGTTTTTGATGTTTTTGATGTTTTTGATGTTTTTGATGTTTTTGATGTTTTTTATGTTTTTGATGATTTTGATGTTTTGATGTTTTTGATGTTTTTGATGTTTTTGATGTTTTTGATGTTTTTGATGTTTTTGATGTTTTTGATGTATTTGATGTTTTTGATGTTTTTGATGTTTTTGATGTTTTTGATGTTTTTGATGTTTTTGATGCTTTTGATGTTATTGACTTTTTTGACTTTTTTGATGTTTTTGATGTTTTTGATGTTTTTGATGTTTTTGATGTGTTTGATGTTTTTGATGTTTTTGATGTTTTTGATGTTTTTGATGTTTTTGATGATTTTAATGTTTTTGATGTTTTTGATGTTACTGACGTTTTTGATGTTTTTGATGTTTTTGGTGTTTTTGATGTTTTTGATATTTTTGATGTTTTTGATGTTTTTGATGTTTTTGATATTTTTAATGTTTTTGATGTTTTTGATGTTTTTGATGTTTTTGATGTTTATGATGTTTTTGATGTTTTTGATGTTTTTGATGTTATGATGTTTTTGATGTTTTTTTTGGTGTTTTTGATGTTGTTGATGTTTTGATGTTATTGATGTTTTTGATATTTTGATGTTTTTTCTGTTTTTGTTGTTTATGATGTTTTTGATATTTTGATGTTTTTGTTGTTTTTGATTCTTTTGATGTTTTTGATGTATTTGATGTTTTTGATGTTTTTTTTTATGTTTTTGATGATTTTGATGTTATGATGTTTTTGATGTTTTTGATGTTTTTGATGTTTTTGATGATTTTGATGTTTTTTATGTATTTGATGTTTTTGATGTGTTTGATGTTTTTGATGTTTTTGATGTTTTTGATGTTTTTGATGTTTTTGATGTTTTTGATGTTTTTGATGTTATTGATGTTTTTGATGTTTTTATGTTTTTGATGTTTTTGATGTTTTTTATGTTTTTGATGTTTTTGATGTATTTGATGTTTTTGATGTTTTTGATATTTTTGATGTTTTTGATGTTTTTGATGTTTTTGATGTTTTTGATGTTTTTGATGTTTTTGATGTTTTTTTTATGTTTTTGATGATTTTGATGTTTTGATGTTTTTGATGTTTTTGATGTTTTTGATGTTTTTGATGTTTTTGATGTTTTTGATGTATTTGATGTTTTTGATGTTTTTGATGTTTTTGATGTTTTTGATGTTTTTGATGTTTTTGATGTTTTTGATGTTATTGATGTTTTGATGTTTTTATGTTTTTGATGTTTTTGATGTTATTGATGTTTTTGATGTTTTTATGTTTTTGATGTTTTTGATGTTTTTGATGTATTTGATGTTTTTGATGTTTTTGATATTTTTGATGTTTTTGATGTTTTTGATGTTTTTGATGTTTTTGATGTTTTTTTATGTTTTTGATGATTTTGATGTTTTGATGTTTTTGATGTTTTTGATGTTTTTGATGCTTTTGATGTTATTGACTTTTTTGACTTTTTTGATGTTTTTGATGTTTTTGATGTTTTAATGTTTTGACCTTTTTGATGTTTTTGATGTTTTTGATGTTTTTGATGTTTTTGGTGTTTTTGATGTGTTTGATGTTTTTGATGTTTTTGATGTTTTTGATGTTTTTGATGTTTTTGATGTTTTTGATGATTTTGATGTTTTTGATGTTTTTGATGTTACTGACGTTTTTGATGTTTTTGATGTTTTTGGTGTTTTGATGTTTTTGATATTTTTGATGTTTTTGATGTTTTTGATGTTTTTAATGTTTTTGATGTTTTTGATGTTTTTGATGTTTTTGATGTTTTTGATGTTTATGATGTTTTTGATGTTTTTGATGTTTTTGATGTTTTTGATGTTTTTGATGTTTTTGATGTTTTTGATGTTTTTGATATTTTGATGTTTTTGATGTTTTTGATGTTTTTGATGTTTTTGATGTTTTTGATGTTTTTGATGTTTTTGATGTTTTTGATGTTTTTGGTGTTTTTGATGTTGTTGATGTTTTGAAGTTATTGATGTTTTTGATATTTTGATGTTTTTTCTATTTTTGTTGTTTATGATGTTTTTGATATTTTGATGTTTTTGTTGTTTTTGATTCTTTTGATGTTTTTGATGTTTTTGATGTTTTTGATGTTTTTGATGTTTTTGATGTTTTTTTTTATGTTTTTGATGATTTTGATGTTTTTGATGTTTTTGATGTTTTTGATGATTTTGATGTTTTTTATGTTTTTGATGTTTTTGATGTTTTTGATGATTTTGATGTTTTTATGTTTTTGATGTTTTTGATGTTTTTGATGTTTTTGATGTTTTTGATGTTTTTGATGTTTTTGATGTTTTTGATGTTTTTGATGTTTTTGATGTTTTTGATGTTTTTGATGTTTTTGATGTTTTTGATGTTTTTGATGTTTTTGATGTTTTTGATGTATTTGATGTTTTTGATGTTTTTTTTATGTTTTTGATGATTTTGATGTTTTGATGTTTTGATGTTTTTGATGTTTTTGATGTTTTTGATGTTTTTGATGTTTTTGATGTATTTGATGTTTTTGATGTTTTTGATGTTTTTGATGTTTTTGATGTTTTTGATGTTTTTGATGTTTTTGATGTTTTTAATGTTGTTGATGTTGTTGATGTTTTGATGTTTTTGATGTTTTTGATGTTTTTGATGTTTTTGATGTTTTTGATGTTTTTGATGTTTTTGATGTTTTTGATGTTTTTGATGTTTTTGATGTTTTTGATGTTTTTGATGTTTTTGATGTTTTTGATGTTTTTGATATTTTGATGTTTTTTCTGTTTTTGTTAATTTTGATGTTTTTGATGTTTTTTCTGTTGTTGTTGTTTTTGATGTTTTCGATGTTTTCGATGTTTTTGATGTTTTTGATGTTTTTGATGTTTTTGATGTTTTTGATGTTTTTGATGTTTTTGATGTTTTTGATGTTTTGATGTTTTTGATGTTTTTGATGTTTATGATGTTTTTGATATTTTGATGTTTTTGTTGTTTTTGATTCTTTTGATGTTTTTGATGTATTTGATGTTTTTGATGTTTTTTGATGTTTTTGATGTTTTTGATGTTTTTTTATGTTTTTGATGATTTTGATGTTTTTGATGTTTTTGATGATTTTGATGTTTTTATGTATTTGATGTTTTTGATGTTTTTGATGATTTTGATGTTTTTATGTTTTTGATGTTTTTGATGTTTTTGATGTTTTTGATGTTTTTGATGTTTTTGATGTTTTTGATGTTTTTGATGTTTTTGATGTTTTTGATGTTATTGATGTTTTTGATGTTTTTGATGTTTTTGATGTTTTTGATGTTTTTGATGTTTTTGATGTTTTTGATGTTTTTATGTTTTTATGTTTTTGATGTTTTTGATGTATTTGATGTTTTTTGACGTTTTTGATGTTTTTGATGTTTTTGATGTTTTTGATGTTTTTGATGTTTTTGATGTTTTTGATGTTTTAATGTTTTGGCCTTTTTGATGTTTTGATGTGTTTGATGTTTTTGATGTTTTTGATGTTTTTGATGTTTTTGATGTTTTTGATGTTTTTGATGTTTTTGATGATTTTGATGTTTTTGATGTTTTTGATGTTTTTGATGTTTTTGATGTTAATGACGTTTTTGATGTTTTTGATGTTTTGACCTTTTTGATGGTTTTGATGTTTTTGATGTATTTGATGTTTTTGATGTGTTTGATGTTTTTGATGTTTTTGATGTTTTTGATGTTTTTGATGTTTTTGATGTTTTTGATGTTTTTGATTTTTTTGATGTTTTTGATGTTTTTGATGTTTTTGATGTTTTTGATGTTTTTGATGTTTTTGATGTTATTGATGTTTTTGATGTTTTTGATGTTTTTGATGTTTTTGATGTTTTTGATGTTTTTGATGTTTTTGATGTTTTTGACGTTTTTGATGTTTTTGATGTTTTTGATGTTTTTAATGCTTTTGATGTTTTTGATATTTTGATGCTTTTGATGTTATTTACTTTTTTGACTTTTTTGATGTTTTTGATGTTTTTGATGTTATTGACGTTTTTGATGTTTTTGATGTTTTTGATGTGTTTGATGTGTTTGATGTTTTTAATGTTTTTGATGTTTTTCATGTTTTTGATTTTTTTGATGTTTTTGATGTTTTTGATGTTATGATGTTTTTGATGTTTTTGATGTTTTTGATATTGTTGATGTTTTGATGTTATTGATGTTTTTGATATTTTGATGTTTTTTCTGTTTTTGTTGTTTTTGATGTTTTTGATATTTTGATGTTTTTGATGTTTTTGATTTTTTTGATGTTTTTGATGTATTTGATGTTTTTGATGTTGTTGATGTTTTTGATGTTTTTGATGTTTTTTTTATGTTTTTGATGATTTTGATGTTTTGATGTTTTTGATGTTTTTGATGTTTTTGATGATTTTGATGTTTTTGATGTTTTTGATGTATTTGATGTTTTTGATGTTTTTGATGTTTTTGATGTTTTTGATGTTTTTGATGTTTTTGATGTTTTTGATGTTTTTGATGTTTTTGATGTTTTTGATGTTTTTGATGTTTTTGATGTTTTTGATGTTTTTATGTTTTTGATGTTTTATAATGTATTTGATGTTTTTGATGTTTTTGATGTTTTTGATGTTTTTGATGTTTTTGATGTTTTTGATGTTTTTTTATGTTTTTGATGATTTTGATGTTTTGATGTTTTTGATGTTTTTGATGTTTTTGATGTTTTTGATGTTTTTGATGTTTTTGATGTATTTGATGTTTTTGATGTTTTTGATGTTTTTGATGTTTTTGATGTTTTTGATGTTTTTGATGTTTTTGATGCTTTTGATGTTATTGACTTTTTTGACTTTTTGATGTTTTTGATGTTTTTGATGTTTTTGATGTTTTTGATGTTTTTGATGTATTTGATGTCTTTGATGTGTTTGATGTTTTTGATGTTTTTGATGTTTTTGATGTTTTTGATGTTTTTGATGATTTTGATGTTTTTGATGTTTTTGATGTTACTGACGTTTTTGATGTTTTTGATGTTTTTGGTGTTTTTGATGTTTTTGATATTTTTGATGTTTTTGATGTTTTTGATGTTTTTGATGTTTTTGATGTTTTTAATGTTTTTGATGTTTTTGATGTTTTTGATGTTTTTGATGTTTATGATGTTTTTGATGTTTTTGATGTTTTTGATGTTATGATGTTTTTGATGTTTTTTTTGGTGTTTTTGATGTTGTTGATGTTTTGATGTTATTGATGTTTTTGATATTTTGATGTTTTTTCTGTTTTTGTTGTTTATGATGTTTTTGATATTTTGATGTTTTTGTTGTTTTTGATTCTTTTGATGTTTTTGATGTATTTGATGTTTTTGATGTTTTTGATGTTTTTTTTTATGTTTTTGATGATTTTGATGTTTTGATGTTTTTGATGTTTTTGATGTTTTTGATGATTTTGATGTTTTTTATGTATTTGATGTTTTTGATGTGTTTGATGTTTTGATGTTTTTGATGTATTTGATGTTTTTGATGTGTTTGATGTTTTTGATGTTTTTGATGTTTTTGATGATTTTAATGTTTTTGATGTTTTTGATGTTACTGACGTTTTTGATGTTTTTGATGTTTTTGGTGTTTTTGATGTTTTTGATATTTTTGATGTTTTTGATGTTTTTTGATGTTTTTGATGTTTTTGATGTTTTTAATGTTTTTGATGTTTTTGATGTTTTTGATGTTTTTGATGTTTATGATGTTTTTGATGTTTTTGATGTTATGATGTTTTTGATTTTTTTTGGTGTTTTTGATGTTGTTGATGTTTTGATGTTATTGATGTTTTTGATATTTTGATGTTTTTTCTGTTTTTGTTGTTTATGATGTTTTTGATATTGTGATGTTTTTGTTGTTTTTGATTCTTTTGATGTTTTTGATGTATTTGATGTTTTTGATGTTTTTGATGTTTTTTTTTATGTTTTTGATGATTTTGATGTTTTGATGTTTTTGATGTTTTTGATGTTTTTGATGTTTTTGATGATTTTGATGTTTTTTATGTATTTGATGTTTTTGATGTGTTTGATGTTTTTGATGTTTTTGATGTTTTTGATGTTTTTGATGTTTTTGATGTTTTTGATGTTATGATGTTTTTGATGTTTTTGATGTTTTTGATGTTGTTGATGTTTTGATGTTATTGATGTTTTTGATATTTTGATGTTTTTTCTGTTTTTGTTGTTTTTGATGTTTTTGATATTTTGATGTTTTTGATGTTTTTGATTTTTTTGATGTTTTTGATGTATTTGATGTTTTTGATGTTGTTGATGTTTTTGATGTTTTTGATGTTTTTTTATGTTTTTGATGATTTTGATGTTTTGATGTTTTTGATGTTTTTGATGTTTTTGATGTTTTGACCTTTTTGATGGTTTTGATGTTTTTGATGTATTTGATGTTTTTGATGTGTTTGATGTTTTTGATGTTTTTGATGTTTTTGATGTTTTTGATGTTATTGACTTTTTTGATGTTTTTGATTTTTTTGATGTTTTTGATGTTTTTGATGTTTTTGATGTTTTTGATGTTTTTGATGTTTTTGATGTTTTTGATGTTTTTGATGTTTTTGATGTTTTTGATGTTTTTGATGTTTTTGATGTTTTTGATGTTTTTGATGTTTTTGATGTTTTTGATGTTTTTGACGTTTTTGATGTTTTTGATGTTTTTGATGTTTTTAATGCTTTTGATGTTTTTGATATTTTGATGCTTTTGATGTTATTTACTTTTTTGACTTTTTTGATGTTTTTGATGTTTTTGATGTTATTGACGTTTTTGATGTTTTTGATGTTTTTGATGTGTTTGATGTGTTTGATGTTTTTAATGTTTTTGATGTTTTTCATGTTTTTGATTTTTTTGATGTTTTTGATGTTTTTGATGTTTTTGATGTTATGATGTTTTTGATGTTTTTGATGTTTTTGATATTGTTGATGTTTTGATGTTATTGATGTTTTTGATATTTTGATGTTTTTTCTGTTTTTGTTGTTTTTGATGTTTTTGATATTTTGATGTTTTTGATGTTTTTGATTTTTTTGATGTTTTTGATGTATTTGATGTTTTTGATGTTGTTGATGTTTTTGATGTTTTTGATGTTTTTTATGTTTTTGATGATTTTGATGTTTTGATGTTTTTGATGTTTTTGATGTTTTTGATGTTTTTGATGTTTTTGATGTTTTTGATGTATTTGATGTTTTTGATGTTTTTGATGTTTTTGATGTTTTTGATGTTTTTGATGTTTTTGATGTTTTTGATGTTTTTGATGTTTTTGATGTTTTTATGTTTTTGATGTTTTATAATGTATTTGATGTTTTTGATGTTTTTGATGTTTTTGATGTTTTTGATGTTTTTGATGTTTTTGATGTTTTTGATGTTTTTGATGTTTTTGATGTTTTTTATGTTTTTGATGATTTTGATGTTTTGATGTTTTTGATGTTTTTGATGTTTTTGATGTTTTTGATGTTTTTGATGTTTTTGATGTATTTGATGTTTTTGATGTTTTTGATGTTTTTGATGTTTTTGATGTTTTTGATGTTTTTGATGCTTTTGATGTTATTGACTTTTTTGACTTTTTTGATGTTTTTGATGTTTTTGATGTTTTTGATGTTTTTGATGTTTTTGATGTATTTGATGTTTTTGATGTGTTTGATGTTTTTGATGTTTTTGATGTTTTTGATGTTTTTGATGATTTTAATGTTTTTGATGTTTTTGATGTTACTGACGTTTTTGATGTTTTTGATGTTTTTGATGTTTTTGGTGTTTTTGATGTTTTTGATGTTTTTGATGTTTTTGATGTTTTTGATGTTTTTGATGTTTTTGATGTTTTTAATGTTTTTGATGTTTTTGATGTTTTTGATGTTTTTGATGTTTATGATGTTTTTGATGTTTTTGATGTTATGATGTTTTTGATGTTTTTTTTGGTGTTTTTGATGTTGTTGATGTTTTGATGTTATTGATGTTTTTGATATTTTGATGTTTTTTCTGTTTTTGTTGTTTATGATGTTTTTGATATTTTGATGTTTTTGTTGTTTTTGATTCTTTTGATGTTTTTGATGTATTTGATGTTTTTGATGTTTTTGATGTTTTTGATGTTTTTGATGTTTTTGATGTTTTTGATGATTTTGATGTTTTTTATGTATTTGATGTTTTTGATGTTTTTGATGATTTTGATGTTTTTTATGTTTTTGATGTTTTTGATGTTTTTGATGTTTTTGATGTTTTTAATGTTGTTGATGTTGTTGATGTTTTGATGTTTTTGATGTTTTTGATGTTTTTGATGTTTTTGATGTTTTTGATGTTTTTGATGTTTTTGATGTTTTTGATATTTTGATGTTTTTTCTGTTTTTGTTAATTTTGATGTTTTTGATGTTTTTTCTGTTGTTGTTGTTTTTGATGTTTTCGATGTTTTCGATGTTTTTGATGTTTTTGATGTTTTTGATGTTTTTGATGTTTTTGATGTTTTTGATGTTTTTGATGTTTTTGATGTTTTTGATGTTGTTGATGTTTTGATGTTTTTGATGTTTTTGATGTTTTTGATGTTTTTGATATTTTGATGTTTTTGTTGTTTTTGATTCTTTTGATGTTTTTGATGTATTTGATGTTTTTGATGTTTTTGATGTTTTTTTTATGTTTTTGATGATTTTGATGTTTTTGATGTTTTTGATGATTTTGATGTTTTTTATGTATTTGATGTTTTTGATGTTTTTGATGATTTTGATGTTTTTTATGTTTTTGATGTTTTTGATGTTTTTGATGTTTTTGATGTTTTTGATGTTTTTGATGTTTTTGATGTTTTTGATGTTTTTGATGTTATTGATGTTTTTGATGTTATTGATGTTTTTGATGTTTTTGATGTTTTTGATGTTTTTGATGTTTTTGATGTTTTTGATGTTTTTTATGTTTTTATGTTTTTGATGTTTTTGATGTATTTGATGTTTTTGACGTTTTTGATGTTTTTGATGTTTTTGATGTTTTTGATGTTTTTGATGTTTTTGATGTTTTTGATGTTTTAATGTTTTGGCCTTTTTGATGTTTTTGATGTGTTTGATGTTTTTGATGTTTTTGATGTTTTTGATGTTTTTGATGTTTTTGATGTTTTTGATGTTTTTGATGTTTTTGATGTTTTTGATGTTTTTGATGTTTTTGATGTTTTTGATGTTAATGACGTTTTTGATGTTTTTGATGTTTTGACCTTTTTGATGGTTTTGATGTTTTTGATGTATTTGATGTTTTTGATGTGTTTGATGTTTTTGATGTTTTTGATGTTTTTGATGTTTTTGATGTTTTTGATGTTATTGACTTTTTTGATGTTTTTGATTTTTTTGATGTTTTTGATGTTTTTGATGTTTTTGATGTTTTTGATGTTTTTGATGTTTTTGATGTTTTTGATGTTTTTGATGTTTTTGATGTTTTTGATGTTTTTGATGTTTTTGATATTTTTAATGTTTTTGATGTTTTTGATGTTTTTGATGTTTTTGATGTTTATGATGTTTTTGATGTTTTTGATGTTTTTGATGTTATGATGTTTTTGATGTTTTTTTTGGTGTTTTTGATGTTGTTGATGTTTTGATGTTATTGATGTTTTTGATATTTTGATGTTTTTTTCTGTTTTTGTTGTTTATGATGTTTTTGATATTTTGATGTTTTTGTTGTTTTTGATTCTTTTGATGTTTTTGATGTATTTGATGTTTTTGATGTTTTTTTTTATGTTTTTGATGATTTTGATGTTATGATGTTTTTGATGTTTTTGATGTTTTTGATGTTTTTGATGATTTTGATGTTTTTTATGTATTTGATGTTTTTGATGTGTTTGATGTTTTTGATGTTTTTGATGTTTTTGATGTTTTTGATGTTTTTGATGTTTTTGATGTTTTTGATGTTTTTGATGTTTTTGATGTTATTGATGTTTTTGATGTTTTTATGTTTTTGATGTTTTTGATGTTTTTATGTTTTTGATGTTTTTGATGTATTTGATGTTTTGATGTTTTTGATATTTTTGATGTTTTTGATGTTTTTTGATGTTTTTGATGTTTTTGATGTTTTTGATGTTTTTTTATGTTTTTGATGATTTTGATGTTTTGATGTTTTTGATGTTTTTGATGTTTTTGATGTTTTTGATGTTTTTGATGTATTTGATGTTTTTGATGTTTTTGATGTTTTTGATGTTTTTGATGTTTTTGATGTTTTTGATGTTTTTGATGTTATTGATGTTTTTATGTTTTTGATGTTTTTGATGTTATTGATGTTTTTGATGTTTTTATGTTTTTGATGTTTTTGATGTTTTTGATGTATTTGATGTTTTTGATGTTTTTGATATTTTTGATGTTTTTGATGTTTTTGATGTTTTTGATGTTTTTGATGTTTTTTTTTATGTTTTTGATGATTTTGATGTTTTGATGTTTTTGATGTTTTTGATGTTTTTGATGCTTTTGATGTTATTGACTTTTTTGACTTTTTTGATGTTTTTGATGTTTTTGATGTTTTAATGTTTTTGATGTTTTTGATGTTTTTGATGTTTTTTATGTTTTTATGTTTTTGATGTTTTTGATGTATTTGATGTTTTTGACGTTTTTGATGTTTTTGATGTTTTTGATGTTTTTGATGTTTTTGATGTTTTTGATGTTTTAATGTTTTGGCCTTTTTGATGTTTTTGATGTGTTTGATGTTTTTGATGTTTTTGATATTTTTGATGTTTTTGATGTTTTTGATGTTTTTAATGTTTTTGATGTTTTTGATGTTTTTGATGTTTTTGATGTTTATGATGTTTTTGATGTTTTTGATGTTTTTGATGTTTTTGATGTTTTTGATATTTTTGATGTTTTTGATGTTTTTGATGTTTTTAATGTTTTTGATGTTTTGATGTTTTTGATGTTTTTAATGTTTTTGATGTTTTTGATGTTTTTGATGTTTTGATGTTTTTGATGTTTTTGATGTTTATGATGTTTTTGATGTTTTGATGTTTTTGATGTTTTTGATGATTTTGATGTTTTTGATGTTTTTGATGTTACTGACGTTTTTGATGTTTTTGATGTTTTTGGTGTTTTGATGTTTTTGATATTTTTGATGTTTTTGATGTTTTTGATGTTTTTGATGTTTTTGATGTTTTTGATGTTTTTGATGTTTTTGATGTTTTTGATGTTTTTGATGTTTTTGATATTTTTGATGTTTTTGATGTTTTTGATGTTTTTAATGTTTTTTGATGTTTTTGATGTTTTGATGTTTTGATGTTTTGATGTTTTGGTGTTTTTGATGTTGTTGATGTTTTGAAGTTATTGATGTTTTTGATATTTTGATGTTTTTTCTATTTTTGTTGTTTATGATGTTTTTGATATTTTGATGTTTTTGTTGTTTTTTGATTCTTTTGATGTTTTTGATGTATTTGATGTTTTTGATGTTTTTGATGTTTTTTTATGTTTTGATGATTTTGATGTTTTTGATGTTTTTGATGTTTTTGATGATTTTGATGTTTTTTATGTATTTGATGTTTTTGATGTTTTTGATGATTTTGATGTTTTTATGTTTTTGATGTTTTTGATGTTTTTGATGTTTTTGATGTTTTTGATGTTTTTGATGTTTTTGATGTTTTTGATGTTTTTGATGTTATTGATGTTTTTGATGTTTTTGATGTTTTTGATGTTTTTGATGTTTTTGATGTATTTGATGTTTTTGATGTTTTTTTGTTTTTGATGATTTTGATGTTTTGATGTTTTTGATGTTTTTGATGTTTTTGATGTTTTTGATGTTTTTGATGTTTTTGATGTTTTTGATGTTTTTGATGTTTTTGATGTTTTTGATGTTTTTGATGTTTTT
Source organism: Drosophila pruinosa (assembly GCA_018150935.1). NCBI lineage: Eukaryota > Metazoa > Arthropoda > Insecta > Diptera > Drosophilidae > Drosophila > Drosophila pruinosa. The sequence continues at coordinate 10,297 of JAECWR010000141.1, read as the reverse complement.
GATGTTTTTGATGTTTTTGATGTTTTTAATGTTGTTGATGTTGTTGATGTTTTGATGTTTTTGATGTTTTGATGTTTTTGATGTTTTTGATGTTTTTGATGTTTTGATGTTTTGATGTTTTTGATGTTTTGATGTTTTGATGTTTTTGATGTTTTTAATGTTTTTGATGTTTTTGATATTTTGATGTTTTTTCTGTTTTTGTTAATTTTGATGTTTTTGATGTTTTTTCTGTTGTTGTTGTTTTTGATGTTTTCGATGTTTTCGATGTTTTTGATGTTTTTGATGTTTTTGATGTTTTGATGTTTTTGATGTTTTTGATGTTTTTGATGTTTTTGATGTTTTTGATGTTTTTGATGTTGTTGATGTTTTGATGTTTTTGATGTTTTTGATGTTTATGATGTTTTTGATATTTTGATGTTTTTGTTGTTTTTGATTCTTTTGATGTTTTTGATGTATTTGATGTTTTTGATGTTTTTGATGTTTTTTTTTATGTTTTTGATGATTTTGATGTTTTTGATGTTTTTGATGTTTTTGATGATTTTGATGTTTTTTATGTATTTGATGTTTTTGATGTTTTTGATGATTTTGATGTTTTTTATGTTTTTGATGTTTTTGATGTTTTTGATGTTTTTGATGTTTTTGATGTTTTTGATGTTTTTGATGTTTTTGATGTTTTTGATGTTATTGATGTTTTTGATGTTTTTGATGTTTTTGATGTTTTTGATGTTTTTGATGTTTTTGATGTTTTTGATGTTTTTGATGTTTTTTTATGTTTTTATGTTTTTGATGTTTTTGATGTATTTGATGTTTTTGACGTTTTTGATGTTTTTGATGTTTTTGATGTTTTTGATGTTTTTGATGTTTTTGATGTTTTAATGTTTTGGCCTTTTGATGTTTTTGATGTGTTTGATGTTTTTGATGTTTTTGATGTTTTTGATGTTTTTGATGTTTTTGATGTTTTTGATGTTTTTGATGATTTTGATGTTTTTGATGTTTTTGATGTTTTTGATGTTTTTGATGTTAATGACGTTTTGATGTTTTTGATGTTTTGACCTTTTTGATGGTTTTGATGTTTTTGATGTATTTGATGTTTTTGATGTGTTTGATGTTTTTGATGTTTTGATGTTTTTGATGTTTTTGATGTTTTTGATGTTATTGACTTTTTGATGTTTTTGATTTTTTTGATGTTTTTGATGTTTTTGATGTTTTTGATGTTTTTGATGTTTTTGATGTTTTTGATGTTATTGATGTTTTTGATGTTTTTGATGTTTTTGATGTTTTTTGATGTTTTTGATGTTTTGATGTTTTTGATGTTTTTGATGTTTTGATGTTTTTGATGTTTTTGATGTTTTTAATGCTTTTGATGTTTTTGATATTTTGATGCTTTTGATGTTATTTACTTTTTTGACTTTTTGATGTTTTTGATGTTTTTGATGTTATTGACGTTTTTGATGTTTTTGATGTTTTTGATGTGTTTGATGTGTTTGATGTTTTTAATGTTTTGATGTTTTTCATGTTTTTGATTTTTTTGATGTTTTTGATGTTTTTGATGTTTTGATGTTATGATGTTTTTGATGTTTTTGATGTTTTTGATATTGTTGATGTTTTGATGTTATTGATGTTTTTGATATTTTGATGTTTTTTCTGTTTTTGTTGTTTTTGATGTTTTTGATATTTTGATGTTTTTGATGTTTTTGATTTTTTTGATGTTTTTGATGTATTTGATGTTTTTGATGTTGTTGATGTTTTTGATGTTTTTGATGTTTATTTTATGTTTTTGATGATTTTGATGTTTTGATGTTTTTGATGTTTTGATGTTTTTGATGATTTTGATGTTTTTGATGTTTTTGATGTATTTGATGTTTTTGATGTTTTGATGTTTTGATGTTTTTGATGTTTTTGATGTTTTTGATGTTTTTGATGTTTTGATGTTTTTGATGTTTTTGATGTTTTTATGTTTTTGATGTTTTATAATGTATTTGATGTTTTGATGTTTTTGATGTTTTTGATGTTTTTGATGTTTTTGATGTTTTTGATGTTTTTGATGTTTTTGATGTTTTTATGTTTTTGATGATTTTGATGTTTTGATGTTTTTGATGTTTTTGATGTTTTTGATGTTTTTGATGTTTTTGATGTTTTTGATGTTTTTGATGTTTTTGATGTTTTTGATGTTTTTGATGTTTTTGATGTTTTTGATGTTTTTGATGTTTTTGATGTTATTGACTTTTTTGACTTTTTTGATGTTTGTTGATGTTTTTGATGTTTTTGATGTTTTTGATGTTTTTGATGTTTTTGATGTTTTTGATGTTTTTGATGTTTTTGATGTTTTGATGTTTTTGATGATTTTAATGTTTTGATGTTTTTGATGTTACTGACGTTTTTGATGTTTTGATGTTTTTGGTGTTTTTGATGTTTTTGATATTTTTGATGTTTTGATGTTTTTGATGTTTTTGATGTTTTTGATGTTTTTGATGTTTTTGATGTTTTTGATGTTTTTGATGTTTTTGATGTTTATGATGTTTTTGATGTTTTTGATGTTTTTGATGTTTTTGATGTTATGATGTTTTTGATGTTTTTTTGGTGTTTTTGATGTTGTTGATGTTTTGATGTTATTGATGTTTTTGATATTTTGATGTTTTTTCTGTTTTTGTTGTTTATGATGTTTTTGATATTTTGATGTTTTTGTTGTTTTTGATTCTTTTGATGTTTTTGATGTATTTGATGTTTTGATGTTTTTGATGTTTTTTTTTATGTTTTTGATGATTTTGATGTTTTGATGTTTTTGATGTTTTTGATGTTTTTGATTATTTTGATGTTTTTTATGTATTTGATGTTTTTGATGTGTTTGATGTTTTTGATGTTTTTGATGTATTTGATGTTTTTGATGTGTTTGATGTTTTTGATGTTTTTGATGTTTTTGATGTTTTTGATGTTTTTGATGATTTTAATGTTTTTGATGTTTTTGATGTTTTTGATGTTTTTGATGTTTTTGATGTTTTTGGTGTTTTTGATGTTTTTGATTTTTTTGATGTTTTTGATGTTTTTGATGTTTTTGATGTTTTTGATGTTTTTGATGTTTTTGATGTTTTTGATGTTTTTGATGTTTTTGATGTTTATGATGTTTTTGATGTTTTTGATGTTTTGATGTTATGATGTTTTGATGTTTTTTTTGGGTGTTTTGATGTTGTTGATGTTTTTGATGTTATTGATGTTTTTGATATTTTGATGTTTTTTTCTGTTTTTGTTGTTTATGATGTTTTTGATATTGTGATGTTTTTGTTGTTTTGATTCTTTGATGTTTTTGATGTATTTGATGTTTTTGATGTTTTGATGTTTTTTTTTGTTTTTGATGATTTTGATGTTTTGATGTTTTTGATGTTTTTGATGTTTTTGATGTTTTTGATGTTTTTGATGTTTTTGATGTTTTTATGTATTTGATGTTTTTGATGTTTTTGATGTTTTTGATGTTTTTGATGTTTTGATGTTTTGATGTTTTTGATGTTTTTGATGTTATGATGTTTTTGATGTTTTTGATGTTTTGATGTTGTTGATGTTTTGATGTTATTGATGTTTTGATATTTTGATGTTTTTTCTGTTTTTGTTGTTTTTGATGTTTTTGATATTTTGATGTTTTTGATGTTTTTTGATTTTTTTGATGTTTTTGGTGTATTTGATGTTTTTGATGTTGTTGATGATTTTGATGTTTTTGATGTTTTTTTTATGTTTTGATGATTTTGATGTTTTGATGTTTTTGATGTTTTTGATGTTTTTGATGTTTTGACCTTTTTGATGGTTTTGATGTTTTTGATGTATTTGATGTTTTTGATGTGTTTGATGTTTTTGATGTTTTTGATGTTTTTGATGTTTTTGATGTTTTTGATGTTTTTGATGTTATTGACTTTTTTGATGTTTTTGATTTTTTTGATGTTTTTGATGTTTTTGATGTTTTTGATGTTTTTGATGTTTTTGATGTTTTTGATGTTTTTGATGTTTTTGATGTTTTTGATGTTTTTGATGTTTTTGATGTTTTTGATGTTTTTGATGTTTTTGATGTTTTTGATGTTTTTGATGTTTTTTGATGTTTTTGATGTTTTTGACGTTTTTGATGTTTTTGATGTTTTTGATGTTTTTAATGCTTTTGATGTTTTTGATATTTTGATGCTTTTGATGTTATTTACTTTTTTGACTTTTTGATGTTTTTGATGTTTTTGATGTTATTGACGTTTTTGATGTTTTTGATGTTTTTGATGTTTTTGATGTTTTTGATGTTTTTGATGTTTTTGATGTTTTTCATGTTTTTGATTTTTTGATGTTTTTGATGTTTTTGATGTTTTTGATGTTTTGATGTTTTTGATGTTTTTGATGTTTTTGATATTGTTGATGTTTTGATGTTATTGATGTTTTTGATATTTTGATGTTTTTTCTGTTTTGTTGTTTTTGATGTTTTTGATATTTTGATGTTTTTGATGTTTTTGATTTTTTTGATGTTTTTGATGTATTTGATGTTTTTGATGTTGTTGATGTTTTGATGTTTTTTTATGTTTTTGATGATTTTGATGTTTTGATGTTTTTGATGTTTTTGATGTTTTTGATGATTTTGATGTTTTTGATGTTTTTGATGTATTTGATGTTTTTGATGTTTTTGATGTTTTTGATGTTTTTGATGTTTTTGATGTTTTTGATGTTTTTGATGTTTTGATGTTTTTGATGTTTTTATGTTTTGATGTTTTATAATGTATTTGATGTTTTTGATGTTTTTGATGTTTTTGATGTTTTTGATGTTTTGATGTTTTTGATGTTTTTTTATGTTTTTGATGATTTTGATGTTTTGATGTTTTTGATGTTTTGATGTTTTTGATGTTTTTGATGTTTTTGATGTTTTTTGATGTATTTGATGTTTTTGATGTTTTTGATGTTTTTGATGTTTTTGATGTTTTTGATGTTTTTGATGCTTTTGATGTTATTGACTTTTGACTTTTTTGATGTTTTGATGTTTTTGATGTTTTTGATGTTTTTGATGTTTTTGATGTATTTGATGTTTTGATGTGTTTGATGTTTTTGATGTTTTTGATGTTTTTGATGTTTTTGATGATTTTAATGTTTTTGATGTTTTTGATGTTTCTGACGTTTTTGATGTTTTTGATGTTTTTGGTGTTTTTGATGTTTTTGATATTTTTGATGTTTTTGATGTTTTTGATGTTTTTGATGTTTTTGATGTTTTTAATGTTTTTGATGTTTTTGATGTTTTTGATGTTTTTGATGTTTTTGATGTTTTTGATGTTTTTGATGTTTTTGATGTTATGATGTTTTTGATGTTTTTTTGGTGTTTTGATGTTGTTGATGTTTTGATGTTATTGATGTTTTTGATATTTTGATGTTTTTCTGTTTTTGTTGTTTATGATGTTTTTGATATTTTGATGTTTTTTGTTGTTTTGATTCTTTTGATGTTTTGATGTATTTGATGTTTTTGATGTTTTTGATGTTTTTTTATGTTTTTGATGATTTTGATGTTTTTGATGTTTTTGATGTTTTTGATGTTTTTGATGATTTTGATGTTTTTATGTATTTGATGTTTTGATGTGTTTGATGTTTTTGATGTTTTGATGTATTTGATGTTTTTGATGTGTTTGATGTTTTTGATGTTTTGATGTTTTTGATGTTTTTGATGATTTTAATGTTTTTGATGTTTTTGATGTTACTGACCTTTTTAATGTTTTTGATGTTTTGGTGTTTTTGATGTTTTTGATATTTTTGATGTTTTTGATGTTTTGATGTTTTTGATGTTTTTGATGTTTTTAATGTTTTTGATGTTTTTGATGTTTTGATGTTTTGATGTTTTTGATGTTTATGATGTTTTTGATGTTTTTGATGTTTTGATGTTATGATGTTTTTGATGTTTTTTGGTGTTTTGATGTTGTTGATATTTTGATGTTATTGATGTTTTTGATATTTTGATGTTTTTCTGTTTTTGTTGTTTATGATGTTTTTGATATTGTGATGTTTTTGTTGTTTTTGATTCTTTTGATGTTTTTGATGTATTTGATGTTTTGATGTTTTTGATGTTTTTTTTGTTTTTGATGATTTTGATGTTTTGATGTTTTTGATGTTTTGATGTTTTTGATGTTTTTGATGTTTTTGATGATTTTGATGTTTTTATGTATTTGATGTTTTTGATGTGTTTGATGTTTTTGATGTTTTTGATGTTTTTGATGTTTTTGATGTTTTTGATGTTTTTGATGTTATGATGTTTTTGATGTTTTTGATGTTTTTGATGTTGTTGATGTTTTGATGTTATTGATGTTTTTGATATTTTGATGTTTTTTCTGTTTTTGTTGTTTTTGATGTTTTTGATATTTTGATGTTTTTGATGTTTTTGATTTTTTTGATGTTTTTGATGTATTTGATGTTTTTGATGTTTTTGATGTTTTTGATGTTTTTTGATGTTTTTTTTATGTTTTTGATGATTTTGATGTTTTGATGTTTTTGATGTTTTGATGTTTTTGATGATTTTGATGTTTTGATGTTTTTGATGTTTTGATATTGTTGATGTTTTGATGTTATTGATGTTTTTGATATTTTGATGTTTTTTCTGTTTTTGTTGTTTTTGATGTTTTTGATATTTTGATGTTTTTGATGTTTTTGATTTTTTGATGTTTTTGATGTATTTGATGTTTTTGATGTTTTTGATGTTTTTGATGTTTTTGATGTTTTTTTATGTTTTTGATGATTTTGATGTTTTGATGTTTTTGATGTTTTTGATGTTTTTGATGATTTTGATGTTTTTGATGTTTTGATGTATTTGATGTTTTTGATGTTTTTGATGTTTTGATGTTTTTGATGTTTTTGATGTTTTGATGTTTTTGATGTTTTTGATGTTTTTGATGTTTTTATGTTTTTGATGTTTTATAATGTATTTGATGTTTTGATGTTTTGATGTTTTTGATGTTTTTGATGTTTTTGATGTTTTTTATGTTTTTGATGTTTTTGATGTTTTTGATGTTTTTGATGTTTTTGATGTTTTTGATGTTTTGATGTTTTTGATGTTTTTGATGTTTTTGATGTTTTTGATGTTTTTGATGTTTTTGATGTTTTTGATGTTTTTGATGTTTTTGATGCTTTTGATGTTATTGACTTTTTTGATGTTTTTGATGTTTTTGATGTTTTTGATGTTTTTGATGTTTTTGATGTTTTTGATGTTTTTGATGTTTTTGATGTTTTGATGTTTTGATGTTTTTGATGTTTTTGATGATTTTAATGTTTTTGATGTTTTTGATGTTACTGACGTTTTGATGTTTTTGATGTTTTTGGTGTTTTGATGTTTTTGATATTTTTGATGTTTTTGATGTTTTTGATGTTTTGATGTTTTTGATGTTTTTGATGTTTTTGATGTTTTTGATGTTTTTGATGTTTTTGATGTTTTTGATGTTTTTGATGTTTTTGATGTTTTTGATGTTATGATGTTTTGATGTTTTGATGTTTTTGATGTTTTTGATGTTTTGATGTTATTGATGTTTTTGATATTTTGATGTTTTTCTGTTTTTGTTGTTTATGATGTTTTGATATTTTGATGTTTTTGTTGTTTTTGATTCTTTTGATGTTTTTGATGTATTTGATGTTTTTGATGTTTTGATGTTTTTTTATGTTTTTGATGATTTTGATGTTTTGATGTTTTTGATGTTTTTGATGTTTTGATGATTTTGATGTTTTTATGTATTTGATGTTTTTGATGTGTTTTGATGTTTTGATGTTTTTGATGTATTTGATGTTTTTGATGTGTTTGATGTTTTTTGATGTTTTGATGTTTTTGATGTTTTTTGATGATTTTAATGTTTTTGATGTTTTGATGTTACTGACGTTTTGATGTTTTTGATGTTTTTGATGTTTTTGATGTTTTGATGTTTTTGATGTTTTTGATGTTTTTGATGTTTATGATGTTTTTGATGTTTTTGATGTTTTGATGTTATGATGTTTTTGATGTTTTTGGTGTTTTTGATGTTGTTGATGTTTTGATGTTATTGATGTTTTTGATATTTTGATGTTTTTTCTGTTTTTGTTGTTTATGATGTTTTTGATATTGTGATGTTTTTGTTGTTTTTGATTCTTTTGATGTTTTTGATGTATTTGATGTTTTTGATGTTTTTGATGTTTTTTTTTATGTTTTTGATGATTTTGATGTTTTGATGTTTTTGATGTTTTTGATGTTTTTGATGTTTTTGATGTTTTTGATGATTTTGATGTTTTTATGTATTTGATGTTTTTGATGTGTTTGATGTTTTTGATGTTTTTGATGTTTTTGATGTTTTTGATGTTTTGATGTTATGATGTTTTTGATGTTTTTGATGTTTTTGATGTTGTTGATGTTTTGATGTTATTGATGTTTTTGATATTTTGATGTTTTTCCTGTTTTTGTTGTTTTTGATGTTTTTGATATTTTGATGTTTTTGATGTATTTGTTGTTTTTGATGTTTTTGATGTTTTTGATGTTTTTGATGTTTTTGATGTTTTTGTTGTTTTTGATGTTTTTGATGTTTTTGATGATTTTGATGTTTTGATGTTTTTGATGTTTTTGATGTTTTTGATGTTTTTGATGTTTTTGATGTTTTTGATGTTTTTGATGTTTTTGATGTTTTGATGTTTTTATGTTTTTATGTTTTTGATGTTTTTGATGTATTTGATGTTTTTGATGTTTTTGATGTTTTTGATGTTTTTGATGTTTTTGATGTTTTTGATGTTTTTGATGTTTTTGATGTTTTTTATGTTTTTGATGATTTTGATGTTTTGATGTTTTTGATGTTTTTGATGTTTTTGATGTTTTGATGTTTTTGATGTTTTTGATGTTTTTGATGTTTTTTGATGTATTTGATGTTTTTGATGTTTTTGATGTTTTGATGTTTTTGATGTTTTGATGTTTTGATGTTTTTTGATGCTTTTGATGTTATTGACTTTTTTGACTTTTTGATGTTTTTGATGTTTTTGATGTTTTTGATGTTTTTGATGTTTTTGATGTTTTTGATGTTTTTGATGTTTTTGATGTTTTGATGTTTTTGATGTTTTTGATGTTTTTGATGATTTTAATGTTTTTGATGTTTTTGATGTTACTGACGTTTTTGATGTTTTTGATGTTTTTGGTGTTTTGATGTTTTTTGATATTTTGATGTTTTTGATGTTTTTGATGTTTTGATATTTTAATGTTTTTGATGTTTTTGATGTTTTTGATGTTTTGATGTTTATGATGTTTTGATGTTTTTGATGTTTTGATGTTATGATGTTTTTGATGTTTTTTTGGTGTTTTTGATGTTGTTGATGTTTTGATGTTATTGATGTTTTTGATATTTTGATGTTTTTCTGTTTTTGTTGTTTATGATGTTTTGATATTTTGATGTTTTTGTTGTTTTTGATTCTTTTGATGTTTTTGATGTATTTGATGTTTTGATGTTTTTTTTATGTTTTTGATGATTTTGATGTTATGATGTTTTGATGTTTTTGATGTTTTTGATGTTTTGATGATTTTGATGTTTTTTATGTATTTGATGTTTTTGATGTGTTTGATGTTTTTGATGTTTTTGATGTTTTTGATGTTTTTGATGTTTTTGATGTTTTGATGTTTTGATGTTATTGATGTTTTTGATGTTTTTATGTTTTTGATGTTTTTATGTTTTTGATGTTTTTGATGTATTTGATGTTTTTGATGTTTTTTGATATTTTTGATGTTTTGATGTTTTTTGATGTTTTTGATGTTTTTGATGTTTTTGATGTTTTTGATGTTTTTTTATGTTTTTGATGATTTTGATGTTTTGATGTTTTTGATGTTTTTTGATGTTTTTGATGTTTTTGATGTTTTTGATGTTTTTGATGTTTTTGATGTATTTGATGTTTTTGATGTTTTTGATGTTTTTGATGTTTTTGATGTTTTTGATGTTTTTGATGTTTTTGATGTTATTGATGGTTTTGATGTTTTTATGTTTTTGATGTTTTTGATATTTTTGATGTTTTTGATGTTTTTTGATGTTTTTGATATTTTGATGTTTTTTTTTGTTTTTGATGATTTTGATGTTTTGATGTTTTTGATGCTTTTTGATGTTATTGACTTTTTTGACTTTTTGATGTTTTTGATGTTTTTGATGTTTTAATGTTTTGACCTTTTGATGTTTTTGATGTTTTGATGTTTTTGGTGTTTTTGATGTGTTTGATGTTTTTGATGTTTTTGATGTTTTTGATGTTTTTGATGTTTTTGATGTTTTTGATGTTTTTGATGATTTTGATGTTTTTGATGTTTTGATGTTACTGACGTTTTTGA
>JAECWR010000140.1:0-177874 GCA_018150935.1 Drosophila pruinosa | reverse complement strand
TTTGGTGTTTTTGTTGTTTTTGATGTTTTTTAGTTTTTGATGTTTTTGATGTTTTTGATGTTTTTGATGTTTTGATGTTTTTGATGTTTTTGATGTTTTGATGTTTTTGATGTTTTTGATGTTTTTGATGTTTTTGATGTTTTTTGATGTTTTTGATGTTTTTGATGTTTTTGATGTTTTTGATGTTTTTGATGTTTTTGATGTTTTTTGATATTTTTGATATTTTGATGTTTTTGATGTTTTGATGTTTTTGATGTTTTTGATGTTTTTGATGTTTTTGATGTTTTGATGTTTTGATGTTTTTGATGTTTTTGATGTTTTTGATGTTTTTGATGTTTTTGATGTTTTTGATGTTTTTGATGTTTTTGATGTTTTTGATGTTTTTGATGTTTTTGATGTTTTTGATGTTTTTGATGTTTTTGATGTTTTTGATGTTTTTGATGTTTTTGATGTTTTTGATGTTTTGATGTTTTTGATGTTTTGATGTTTTTGATGTTTTTGATGTTTTTTGATGTTTTTGATGTTTTTTGATGTTTTGATGTTTTGATGTTTTTGATGTTTTTGATGTTTTTGATGTTTTTGATGTTTTGATGTTTTTGATGTTTTTGATGTTTTTGATGTTTTTGATGTTTTTGATGTTTTGATGTTTTTGATGTTTTTGATGTTTTGATGTTTTTGATGTTTTTGATGTTTTTGATGTTTTTGATGTTTTTGATGTTTTTGATGTTTTTGATGTTTTTGATGTTTTTGATGTTTTTGATGTTTTTGATGTTTTTGATGTTTTGATGTTTTTGATGTTTTTGATGTTTTGATGTTTTGATGTTTTTGATGTTCTTGATGTTCTTGATGTTTTTGATGTTTTTGATGTTTTTGATGTTTTTGATGTTTTGATGTTTTTGATGTTTTTGATGTTTTTGATGTTTTTGATGTTTTTGATGTTTTTGATGTTTTTGTTGTTTTTGATGTTTTTGATGTTTTTGATGTTTTTGAATTTTTGATGTTTTGATGTTATTGATGTTTTTGATGTTTTTTGATGTTTTTTGATGTTTTTGATGTTTTTGATGTTTTTTAATGTTTTTGATGTTTATGATGTTTTTTGATGTTTTTAATGTTTTATTTAATGTTTTTTGATGTTTTTTGATGTTTTTTGAAGTTTTTGATGTTTTTGATGTTTTTGATGCTTTTGATGTTTTTGACGTTTTTGATGTTTTTGATGTTTTTGATGTTTTTGATGTTTTTGATGTTTTTGATGTTTTTGATGTTTTTGATGTTTTTGATGTTTTTGATGTTTTTGATGTTTTTGATGTTTTTGATGTTTTTGATGTTTTTGATGTCTTTGATGTCTTTGATGTTTTTGATGTTTTTGATGTTTTTGATGTTTTTGATGTTTTTGATGTTTTTGATGTTTTTGATGTTTTTGATGTTTTTGATGTTTTTGATGTTTTTGATGTTTTTGATGTTTTTGATGTTTTTGATGTTTTTGATGTTTTTGATGTTTTTGATGTTTTTGATGTGTTTGATGTTTTTGATGTTTTTGATGTTTTTGGTGTTTTTGATGTTATTGATGTTTTTGATGTTTTTGATGTTTTTATGTTTTTGATGTTTTTGATGTTTTTGATGTTTTTGATGTTTTGAGTGTTTTAAGTGTTTTTGATGTTTTTGATGGTTGTGATGTTTTTGATGTTTTTGATGTTTTTGATGTTTTTGATGTGTTTGATGTGTTTGATGTTTTTGATGTTTTTGATGTTTTTGATTTTTTTGATGTTTTTGATATTTTTATGATGTTTTTGATGTTTTTAATGTTTTTGATGTTTGTGATGTCTTTGATGTTTTTGATGTTTTTGATGTTTTTGATGTTTTTGATGTTTTTGATGTTTTTGATGTTTTTGATGTTTTTGATGTTTTTGATGTTTTTGATGTTTTTGATGTTTTTGATGTTTTTGATGTTTTTGATGTTTTTGATGTTTTTGATGTTTTTGATGCTTTTGATGTTTTTGATGTTTTTGATGTTTTTGATGTTTTTGATGTTTTTGATGTTTTGATGTTTTTGATGTTTTTGATGTTTTTGATGTTTTTGATGTTTTTGATGTTTTTGATGTTTTTGATGTTTTTGATGTTTTGATGTTTTTGATGTTTTTGATGTTTTTGATGTTTTTGATGTTTTTGATGTTTTTGATGTTTTTGATGTTTTTGATGTTTTTGATGTTTTTGATGTTTTTGATGTTTTTGATGTTTTTGATGTTTTTGATGTTTTTGATGTTTTTGATGTTTTTGATGTTTTTGATGTTTTTGATGTCTTTGATGTCTTTGATGTTTTTGATGTTTTTGATGTTTTTGATGTTTTTGATGTTTTTGATGTTTTTGATGTTTTTGATGTTTTTGATGTTTTTGATGTTTTTGATGTTTTTGATGTTTTTGATGTTTTTGATGTTTTTGATGTTTTTGATGTTTTTGATGTTTTTGATGTTTTTGATGTTTTTGATGTTTTTGATGTTTTTGATGTTTTTGATGTCTTGATTTTTTTGATGTTTTTGATGTTTTTGATGTTTTTGATTTTTTGATGTTTTTGATGTTTTTGATATTTTTATGATGTTTTTGATGTTTGTGATGTCTTTGATGTTTTTGATGTTTTTGATGTTTTTGATGTTTTTGATGTTTTTGATGTTTTTGATGTTTTTGATGTTTTGAAGTTTTTGATGTTTTTGATGTTTTTGATGTTTTTGATGTTTTTGTTGTTTTTGATGTTTTTGATGTTTTTGATGTTTTTGAATTTTTTGATGTTTTTGATGTTATTGATGTTTTTGATGTTTTTTGATGTTTTTTGATGTTTTTTGATGTTTTTTGATGTTTTTTGATGTTTTTTGATGTTTATGATGTTTTTTGATGTTTTTAATGTTTTATTTAATGTTTTTTGATGTTTTTTGATGTTTTTTGAAGTTTTTTGATGTTTTTTGATGTTTTTTTAATGTTTGTTGATGTTTTTGGTGTTTTTGTTGTTTTTGATGTTTTTGATGTTTTGATGTTTTTGTTTTGAAGTTTTTGATTTTTTGATTTTTTGATGTTTTTGATGTTTTTGATGTTTTTGATGTTTTTGATGTTTTGATGTTTTTGATGTTTTTGATGTTTTGATGTTTTTGATGTTTTGATGTTTTTGATGTTTTTGATGTTTTTGATGTTTTTGATGTTTTTGATGTTTTTGATGTTTTTGATGTTTTTGTTGTTTTTGATGTTTTTGATGTTTTTGATGTTTTTGAAGTTTTTGATGTTTTTGATGTTTTTGATGTTTTTGATGTTTTTGATGTTTTTGATGTTTTTGATGTTTTTGATGTTTTTGATGTTTTTGATGTTATTGACGTTTTTGATGTTTTTGATGTTTTTGATGTTTTTGATGTTTTTGATGTTTTTGAAGTTTTTGATGTTTTTGATGTTTTTGATGTATATGATGTTTTTTTAATGTTTTTTTATGTTTTTTGATGTTTTTTGATTTTTTTGATGTTTTTTGATGTTTTTTGATGTTTTTTTAATGTTTTTTGATGTTTTTGATGTTTTTGATGTTTTTGAAGTTTTTGATGTTTTTAAATTTTTTGATGTTTTTGATGTTTTTGATGTTTTTTGATGTTTTTTGATGTTTTTTGATGTTTTTGATGTTTTTTGATGTTTATGATGTTTTTTGATGTTTTTGATGTTTTTGATGTTTTTGATGTTTTTGATGTTTTTGATGTTTTTGATGTTTTTGATCTTTTTGATGTTTTTGATGTTTTGATGTTTTTGATGTTTTTGATGTTTTTGATGTTTTTTATGTTTTTGAAGTTTTTATGTTTTTGATGTTTTTGACGTTTTTGATGTTATTGATGTTATTGACGTTTTTGATGTTTTTGACGTTTATGATGTTATTGATGTTATTGACGTTTTTGATGTTTTTGATGTTTTTGATGTTTTTGATGTTTTGATGTTATTGATGTTTTTGATGTTTTTGATGTTTTTGATGTTTTTAATGTTTTTAATGTTTTTGATGTTTTTGATGTTTTAAGTGTTTTAAGTGTTTTTGATGTTTTTGATGGTTGTGATGTTTTTGATGTTTTTGATGTTTTTGATGTTTTTGATGTGTTTGATGTGTTTGATGTTTTTGATGTTTTTGATGTTTTTGATTTTTTTGATGTTTTTGATGTTTTTGATATTTTTATGATGTTTTTGATGTTTTTAATGTTTTTAATGTTTTTGATGTTTGTGATGTCTTTGATATTTTTGATGTTTTTGATGTTTTTGATGTTTTTGATGTTTTTGATGTTTTTGATGTTTTTGATGTTTTTGATGTTTTTGATGTTTTTGATGTTTTTGATGTTTTTGATGTTTTTGATGTTTTTGATGTTTTTGATGTTTTTGATGTTTTTGATGTTTTTGATGTTTTTGAATTTTTTGATGTTTTTGATGTTTTTTGATGTTTTTTGATGTTTTTTGATGTTTTTTGATGTTTTTTGAGGTTTTTTGATGTGTTTTGATGTTTTTTGATGTTTATGATGTTTTTGATGTTTTTGATGTTTTATTTAATGTTTTTTGATGTTTTTTGATGTTTTTGAAGTTTTTTGATGTTTTTTGATGTTTTTTTAATGTTTTGATGTTTTTGTTGTTTTTGTTGTTTTTGAAATTTTTGATGTTTTTGATGTTTTTGATGTTTTTGATGTTTTTGATGTTTTTGATGTTTTTGATGTTTTTGATGTTTTTGATGTTTTTGATGTTTTTGATGTTTTTGATGTTTTTGTTGTTTTTGTTGTTTTTGATGTTTTTGATGTTTTTGATGTTTTGAAGTTTTTGATGTTTTGATGTTTTTGATGTTTTTGATGTTTTTGATGTTTTTGATGTTTTTGATGTTTTTGATGTTTTTGATGTTTTTGATGTTATTGACGTTTTTGATGTTTTTGATGTTTTTGATGTTTTTGATGTTATTGATGTTATTGACGTTTTTGATGTTTTTGATGTTTTTGATGTTTTTGATGTTTTTGATGTTTTTGATGTTTTTGATGTTTTTATGATGTTTTTGATGTTTTTGATGTTTTTGATGTTTTTGATGTTTTTGATGTTTTTGATGTTTTTGATGTTTTTGATGTTTTTGATGTTTTGAAGTTTTGATGTTTTTGATGTTTTTGATGTTTTTGATGTTTTTGATGTTTTTGATGTTTTTGATGTTTTTGATGTTTTTGATGTTTTTGAAGTTTTTGAAGTTTTTGATGTTTTTGATGTTTTTGATGTTTTTGATGTTTTTGATGTTTTTGATGTTTTTGATGTTTTTGAATTTTTTGATGTTTTTGATGTTTTTTGATGTTTTTTGATGTTTTTTGATGTTTTTTGATGTTTTTTGATGTTTTTTGATGTTTTTTGATGTTTTTTGATGTTTTTTGATGTTTTTTGATGTTTTTGATGTTTTTTGATGTTTTTTGATGTTTTTAATGTTTTTTGATGTTTCTTGATGTTTTTTGATGTTTTTTGATGTTTTTTGATGTTTTTGATGTTTTTAATGTTTTTTGATGTTTTTGATGTTTTTTGATGTTTTTGATGTTTTTGATGTTTTTGATGTTTTTGATGTTTTTGATGTTTTTGATGTTTTTGATGTTTTTGATGTTTTTGGTGTTTTTGTTGTTTTTGATGTTTTTAAGTTTTGATGTTTTTGATGTTTTGATGTTTTTGATGTTTTTGATGTTTTTGATGTTTTTGATGTTTTTGATGTTTTTGATGTTTTTGATGTTTTTGATGTTTTTGATGTTTTTGATGTTTTTGATGTTTTTGATGTTTTTGATGTTTTTGATGTTTTTGATGTTTTTGATGTTTTTGATGTTTTTGATGTTTTTGATGTTTTTGATGTTTTTGATGTCTTTGATGTCTTTGATGTTTTTGATGTTTTTGATGTTTTTGATGTTTTTGATGTTTTTGATGTTTTTGATGTTTTTGATGTTTTTGATGTTTTTGATGTTTTTGATGTTTTTGATGTTTTGATGTTTTTGATGTTTTTGATGTTTTTGATGTTTTTTGATGTTTTTGATGTTTTTGATGTTTTTGATGTTTTTGATGTTTTTGATGTTTTTGATGTTTTTGATGTTTTTGATGTTTTTGATGTTTTTGATGTTTTGATGTTTTTGATGTCTTGATTTTTTGATGTTTTTGATGTTTTTGATGTTTTTGATGTTTTTGATTTTTTGAGATGTTTTTGATGTTTTTGATATTTTTATGATGTTTTTGATGTTTGTGATGTCTTTGATGTTTTTGATGTTTTTGATGTTTTTGATGTTTTTGATGTTTTTGATGTTTTTGATGTTTTGAAGTTTTTGATGTTTTTGATGTTTTTGGTGTTTTTGATGTTTTTGTTGTTTTTGATGTTTTTGATGTTTTTGATGTTTTTGATTTTTTTGATGTTTTTGATGTTTTTGATGTTTTTGATGTTTTTGATGTTTTTGATGTTTTTTGATGTTTTTTGATGTTTTTGATGTTTTTTGATGTTTTTTGATGTTTATGATGTTTTTGATGTTTTTAATGTTTTATTTAATGTTTTTTGATGTTTTTTTGATGTTTTTTGAAGTTTTTTGATGTTTTTTGATGTTTTTTCTAATGTTTTTTGATGTTTTTGGTGTTTTTGATGTTTTTGATGTTTTTGATGTTTTTGATGTTTTTGAAGTTTTTGATTTTTTGATGTTTTTGATGTTTTTGATGTTTTTGATGTTTTTGATGTTTTTGATGTTTTTGATGTTTTTGATGTTTTTGATGTTTTTGATGTTTTTGATGTTTTTGATGTTTTTGATGTTTTTGATGTTTTTGATGTTTTTGATGTTTTTGTTGTTTTTGATGTTTTTGATGTTTTTGATGTTTTTGAAGTTTTTGATGTTTTTGATGTTTTTGATGTTTTTGATGTTTTTGATGTTTTTGATGTTTTTGATGTTTTTGATGTTTTTGATGTTTTTGATGTTTTTGATGTTTTTGATGTTTTTGATGTTTTTGATGTTTTTGATGTTTTTGATGTTTTTGATGTTTTTGATGTTTTTGATGTTTTTGATGTTTTTGAAGTTTTTGATGTTTTTGATGTTTTTGATGTTTTTGATGTTTTTGATGTTTTTGATGTTTTTGATGTTTTTGATGTTTTTGATGTTTTTGATGTTTTTGATGTTTTTGATGTTATTGACGTTTTTGATGTTTTTGATGTTTTTGATGTTTTTGATGTTTTTGATGTTTTTGATGTTTTTGATGTTTTTGATGTTTTTGATGTTTTTGATGTTTTTGATGTTTTTAATGTTTTTTATGTTTTTTGATGTTTTTTGATGTTTTTTGATGTTTTTTGATGTTTTTTGATGTTTTTTGATGTTTTTTGATGTTTTTTGATGTTTTTTTTAATGTTTTTTGATGTTTTTGATGTTTTTGATGTTTTTGAAGTTTTTGATTTTTTTTATGTTTTTGATGTTTTTGTTGTTTTTGATGTTTTTGATGTTTTTGATGTTTTTGATGTTTTTGATGTTTTGATGTTTTTGATGTTTTTGGTGTTTTTGTTGTTTTTGATGTTTTTGATGTTTTTGATGTTTTTGATGTTTTTGATGTTTTTGATGTTTTTGTTGTTTTTGATGTTTTTGATGTTTTTGATGTTTTTTAAATTTTTTGATGTTTTTGATGTTTTTGATGTTTTTTGATGTTTTTTGATGTTTTTTGATGTTTTTTGATGTTTTTTGATGTTTTTTGATGTTTTTTGATGTTTATGATGTTTTTTGATGTTTTTGATGTTTTTGATGTTTTTGATGTTTTTGATGTTTTTGATGTTTTTGATGTTTTTGATGTTTTTGATGTTTTTGATCTTTTGATGTTTTTGATGTTTTTGATGTTTTTGATGTTTTTGATGTTTTTGATGTTTTTGATGTTTTTGATGTTTTTGATGTTTTTGATGTTTTTGAAGTTTTTTATGTTTTTGATGTTTTTGACGTTTTTGATGTTATTGATGTTATTGACGTTTTTGATGTTTTTGACGTTTATGATGTTATTGATGTTATTGACGTTTTTGATGTTTTTGATGTTTTTGATGTTTTTGATGTTTTGATGTTATTGATGTTTTTGATGTTTTTGATGTTTTTGATGTTTTTGATGTTTTTGATGTTTTTAATGTTTTTGATGTTTTTGATGTTTTAAGTGTTTTAAGTGTTTTTGATGTTTTTGATGTTTTTGATGTGTTTGATGTGTTTGATGTTTTTGATGTTTTTGATGTTTTTGATTTTTTTGATGTTTTTGATGTTTTTGATATTTTTATGATGTTTTTGATGTTTTTAATGTTTTTAATGTTTTTGATGTTTGTGATGTCTTTGATATTTTTGATGTTTTTGATGTTTTTGATGTTTTTGATGTTTTTGATGTTTTTGATTTTTTTGATGTTTTTGATGTTTTTGATGTTTTTGATGTTTTTGATGTTTTTGATGTTTTTGATGTTTTTGATGTTTTTGATGTTTTTGATGTTTTTGATGTTTTTGATGTTTTTGATGTTTTTGATGTTTTTGATGTTTTTGATGTTTTTGATGTTTTTGTTGCTTTTGATGTTTTTGATGTTTTTGATGTTTTTGAAGTTTTTGATGTTTTTGATGTTTTTGATGTTTTTGATGTTTTTGATGTTTTTGATGTTTTTGATGTTTTTGATGTTTTTGATGTTATTGATGTTATTGACGTTTTTGATGTTTTTGATGTTTTTGATGTTTTTGATGTTATTGATTTTATTGATGTTTTTGAAGTTTTTGATGTTTTTGATGTTTTTGATGTTTTTGATGTATATGATGTTTTTTTTAATGTTTTTTTATGTTTTTTGATGTTTTTTGATGTTTTTTGATGTTTTTTGATGTTTTTGATGTTTTTGATGTTTTTGAAGTTTTTGATTTTTTTTTATGTTTTTGATGTTTTTGTTGTTTTTGATGTTTTTGATGTTTTTGATGTTTTTGATGTTTTTGATGTTTTTGATGTTTTGATGCTTTTGGTGTTTTTGATGTTTTTGATGTTTTTGATGTTTTTGATGTTTTTGATGTTTTTGATGTTTTTGATGTTTTTGATGTTTTTGATGTTTTTGTTGTTTTTGATGTTTTTGATGTTTTTGATGTTTTTAAATTTTTTGATGTTTTTGATGTTTTTTGATGTTTTTTGATGTTTTTTGATGTTTTTTGATGTTTTTTGATGTTTTTTGATGTTTTTTGATGTTTATGATGTTTTTTGATGTTTTTGATGTTTTTGATGTTTTTGATGTTTTTGATGTTTTTGATGTTTTTGATGTTTTTGATGTTTTTGATGTTTTTGATGTTTTTGATGTTTTTGATGTTTTTGATCTTTTTGATGTTTTTGATGTTTTTGATGTTTTTGATGTTTTTGATGTTTTTGATGTTTTTGATGTTTTTGATGTTTTTGATGTTTTTGATGTTTTTGATGTTTTTGATGTTTTTGATGTTTTTTATGTTTTTGAAGTTTTTTATGTTTTTGATGTTTTTGACGTTTTTGATGTTATTGATGTTATTGACGTTTTTGATGTTTTTGACGTTTATGATGTTATTGATGTTATTGACGTTTTTGATGTTTTTGATGTTTTTGATGTTTTGATGTTATTGATGTTTTTGATGTTTTTGATGTTTTTGATGTTTTTGATGTTTTTGATGTTTTTGATGTTTTAAGTGTTTTAAGTGTTTTTGATGTTTTTGATGTTTTTGATTTTTTTGATGTTTTTGATGTTTTTGATATTTTTATGATGTTTTTGATGTTTTTAATGTTTTTAATGTTTTTGATGTTTGTGATGTCTTTGATATTTTTGATGTTTTTGATGTTTTTGATGTTTTTGATGTTTTTGATGTTTTTGATGTTTTTGATGTTTTTGATGTTTTTGATGATTTTGATATTTTTGATGTTTTTGATGTTTTTGATGTTTTTGAATTTTTTGATGTTTTTGATGTTTTTTGATGTTTTTTGATGTTTTTTGATGTTTTTTGATGTTTTTTGAGGTTTTTTGATGTGTTTTGATGTTTTTTGATGTTTATGATGTTTTTTGATGTTTTTGATGTTTTATTTAATGTTTTTTTGATGTTTTTTGATGTTTTTTGAAGTTTTTTGATGTTTTTTGATGTTTTTTTAATGTTTTTGATGTTTTTGTTGTTTTTGTTGTTTTTGATGTTTTTGATGTTTTTGATGTTTTTGATGTTTTTGATGTTTTTGATGTTTTTGATGTTTTTGATGTTTTTGATGTTTTTGATGTTTTTGATGTTTTTGATGTTTTTGATGTTTTTGATGTTTTTGATGTTTTTGATGTTTTTGATGTTTTTGATGTTTTTGTTGTTTTTGTTGTTTTTGATGTTTTTGATGTTTTTGATGTTTTTGAAGTTTTTGATGTTTTTGATGTTTTTGATGTTTTTGATGTTTTTGATGTTTTTGATGTTTTTGATGTTTTTGATGTTTTTGATGTTATTGATGTTATTGACGTTTTTGATGTTTTTGATGTTTTTGATGTTTTTGATGTTTTTGAAGTTTTTGATGTTTTTGATGTATTTGATGTTTTTGATGTTTATGATGTTTTTGATGTTTTTGATGTTTTTGATGTTTTTTTAATGTTTTTTGATGTTTTTTGATGTTTTTTGATGTTTTTTGATGTTTTTTGATGTTTTTTTTAATGTTTTTTGATGTTTTTGATGTTTTTGTTGTTTTTGATGTTTTTGATGTTTTTGATGTTTTTGATGTTTTTGATGTTTTTGATGTTTTTGATGTTTTTGATGTTTTTTGATGTTTTTGATGTTTTTGATGTTTTGATGTTTTGATGTTTTTGATGTTTTTGATGTTTTTGATGTTTTTGATGTTTTTGATGTTTTTGATGTTTTTGATGTTTTTGATGTTTTTGATGTTTTTGATGTTTTTGATGTTTTTGATGTTTTTGATGTTTTTTATGTTTTTGAAGTTTTTGATGTTTTTGATGTTTTTGACGTTTTGATGTTATTGATGTTATTGACGTTTTTGATGTTTGTGATGTTTTTTGACGTTTATGATGTTATTGATGTTATTGACGTTTTTGATGTTTTTGATGTTTTTGATGTTTTGATGTTTTATGTTTTTGACGTTTTTGATGTTTTTGATGTTTTTGATGTTTTTGATGTTTTTGATGTTTGTGATGTTTTTGATGTTTTTGATGTTATTTATGTTTATTATGTTTTTGATGTTTTTAATGTTTCTTATATTTATGATGTTTTTTATGTTTTTGATGTTTTGCTGTTTTTGATATTTTTGATATTTTTGATGTTTTTGATGTTTTTGATGTTTTTGTTGTTTTTGATGTTTTTGATGTTTTTGATGTTTTTGAATTTTTTGATGTTTTTGATGTTTTTGATGTTTTTGATGTTTTTGATGTTTTTGATGTGTTTGATGTTTTTGATGTTTTTGGAATTTTTGATGTTATTGATGTTTTTGATGTTTTTGATGTTATTGATGTTTTTGATGTTTTTTATGCTTATGACGAGGTGTCCTCGCTCACCTCTTCCACCCGCGCCACCGTATTCCCACTCCCTCCACGCCACTTGCGCTTACATAAAAACTCAATGTTTAGTGTAAATCTTCCTCAAACACAATATTTTTTATAACTCTTTCCATTAAATTTTAATACCTCCTCCATTTCCACCTCCTTCTCCTTCATCTCCTCCTCCTACAGCTCCTTCTCCTAAATCTCCTCCTCCATCTCCTCCTCCATCTCCTCCTCCATCTCCTACTCCATCTCCTCCTCATCTCCTCCTCCATCTCCTCCTCCATCTCCTCCTCCATCTCCTCCTCCATCTCCTCCTCCATCTCCTCCATTTCAGCCTCATCCATTTCTTCCTCCATTTCCTCCTCCTCCATCTACTCCTCCTTCATTTCCTCCTCCTCCATCTTCTCCTCCTCCATCTCCATCTCCTCCCTTTCCATTTCCATCTCCATCTCCTCCATTTCCATCTCCATCTCCTCTTCCTCTAACTACTCCTCCTCCATCTCCTCCTCCTCCTCCATCTCATTCTCCTCCTTCATTTCCATCTTCTCCATCTCCATCTCCTCCATCTCCAACTTCTCCATTTCCACCTCCTCCTCTTCATCTCTGCCTCCTCCATCTCAATCTCCTCCATTTCCATCTTCATTTCCATTTCCATCTCCATCTCCTCCTCTATCTCCTCCTCCATCTCCTCCTCCTCCTTTTCCTCCTCCTCCATCTCCTCCTCCTCCATCCCCTCCTCCATCCATTTCCTCCTCCATCCATCTCCTCCTTCATCTCCTCCTCCTCCATCACCTCCTCCTTCATTTCTTCCTCGTCCATCTTCTCCTCCTCCCTCTCCTCCTCCTCCTCCCTATCCTACTCCTAAAGAGATGTTTTAATGTTTTTGATGTTTTTGACGTTTTTATGTTTTTTATGCTTATGACGAGGTGTCCTCGCTCACCTCTTCCGAACGCACCCGCGTATTCCCACTCCCTCCACGCCACTTGCGCTTACATAAAAACTCAATGTTTAGTGTAAAGATTCCTCAAACACAATATTTTTTATAACTTTCTTTCAATTCAATTTCAATGCCTCCTCCATTTCCACTTCCTCCTTCCATCTCCATCTCCATCTCCATCTCCATCTCCATCTCCATCTCCATCTCCATCTCCATCTCCATCTCCATCTCCATCTCCATCTCCATCTCCATCTCCATCTCCATCTCCATCTCCATCTCCATCTCCATCTCCATCTCCATCTCCATCTCCATCTCCATCTCCATCTCCATCTCCATCTCCATCTCCATCTCCATCTCCATCTCCATCTCCATCTCCATCTCCATCTCCATCTCCATCTCCATCTCCATCTCCATCTCCATCTCCATCTCCATCTCCATCTCCATCTCCATCTCCATCTCCATCTCCATCTCCATCTCCATCTCCATCTCCATCTCCATCTCCATCTCCATCTCCATCTCCATCTCCATCTCCATCTCCATCTCCATCTCCATCTCCATCTCCATCTCCATCTCCATCTCCATCTCCATCTCCATCTCCATCTCCATCTCCATCCCCATCTCCATCTCCATCTCCATCTCCATCTCCATCTCCATCTCCATCTCCATCTCCATCTCCATCTCCATCTCCATCTCCATCTCCATCTCCATCTCCATCTCCATCTCCATCTCTATCTCTATCTCAATCTCTATCTCTATCTCTATCTCTATCTCTATCTCTATCTCTATCTCCTCCTCCTGCATCTCCCCCTCCTCCATCTCCTCCTCCTCCATCTCCTCCTCCTCCATCTCCTCCTCCGTCTCTTCCTCCATCTCCTCCTCCTCCGTCTCTTTCTCCATCACCTCCTCCTCCGTCTCTTCCCCCATCTCCTCCTCCATCTCATGCTCCATCTCCTCCGCCATCTCCTCCTCCATCTCCTCCTCCATCTCCTCCATTTTCATCTCCTCCATTTCCATCTCCTCAATTTCCTCCTCCTCCATCTCCTTCACTTTCATCTCCTCCTCCTCCATCTCCTCCTCCTCCATGTCCTCCTCCATCTCCTCCATTTCCATCTCCTACATCTCCTCCTCCTCAATTTCCCCCACCTCCATTTCCTCCTCCATCCATCTCCTCCTCCTCCATCTTCTCCTCCCCTATATCCATCTCCTCCATTTCCATCTCCATCTCCTCCTCCTACTTTTCCTCCTCCTCCATCTCCTCCTACTCCATCCCTCCTCCATCCATCTCCTCCTCCTCCATCTCCATCTCCTCCATTTCCATTTCCATCTATATCTCCTCCATCTCCATCTCCTCCATCTCCATCTCCTCCATCTCCATCTCCATCTCCTCTATCCATCTCCTCCATCTCCATCTCCTCCATTTCCATTTCCATCTCTATCTCCTCCATCTCCATCTCCTCCATCTCCATCTCCATCTCCATCTCCATCTCCATCTCCATCTCCTTCTCCATCTCCTCCTCCATCTCCTCCTCCATCTCCTCCATTTCCATCTCCTACATTTCCTCCTCCTCCATTTCCTCCTCCTCCATCTCCTCCTCTTCCATCTCCTCCTCCTCCATTTGCTCCTCCTCCATTTCCTCCTCCATATCCTCCTCCAGCTTCTCCTCCATTTCCTTCTCGTCCATCTCCTTCTCGTCCATCTCCTCCTCCATCTCCTTCTCGTCTATCTCCTCCTCCATCTTCACCTCCATCTCCCCCGCATCCATCTCCTCCTCATCCATCTCGTCCTCCTTCATTTCCTCCTATTCCATCTCCTCCTCCTCCATCTCCTCCTCCAACTCCTCCTCCATCTCTTTCTCTATCTACTGCTCCTCTTCCAACTCCTCTTCGTCCATCTGCTCCTTCTCCATCTTCTCCTCTTCCATCTCCTCCTCCTCCATCTCCTTCTCCTCCATTTCTTCCTCCTCAATTTTCTCCTCCTCCATTTCCTCCTCCTCCGTTTCCTCCCCTCCATTTCCTCCTCCTCCATTTCCTCCTCCTCCATCTCCTCTCTCCTCCTCCATCTCCTCCTCCATCTCCTCCTCCATCTCCTCCTCCATCTCCTCCTCCATCTCCTCCACCATCTCCTCCTCCATCTCCTCCTTCATCTTCTCCTTCTCTATCTCCTCTTCTTCCTCCTCCTCCTCCATCTCCTCCTCCTCCATTGCCTCCTCCTCCTTCTCCTCCTCCATTTCCTCCTCTTACGTTTCCTCCTCCTCCATTTCCTCCTCCTCCATCTCCTCCTCCATCTCCTTCTCTTTCTCCTCCTCCATTTCCTCCTCTTCCGTTTCCTCCTCCTCCATTTCCTCCTCCTCCATTTCCTCCTCCTCCATCTTCTCCTCCATCTCCATTTCCATCCTCTCCATCTCCATTTCCATCTCCATCTCCATTTCCATCTCCATCTCCATATCCATCTCCTCCATCTCCAATTCCTTCTCCATATGCTCCATCTCCTCATCAACCTCCTCCTCCTCCATCTCCTCCTCCTCCATCTCCTCCTCCTCCAACTCCTCCTCCATCTCCTCCATTTCCATCTCCTCCATCTCCTCCTCCTACATTTCCTTCTCCTCCTCCTCCATTTTCTCCTCCTCCATCTCCTCCTCCTCGATCTTTTCCATCTCTATCTCCTCCATTTCCTCCTCCTTCATCTCCATCTCCTCCATTTCCATCTCCATCTCCATCTCCTCCTCCTCCATCTTCTCCTCCATCTCCTCCATTTCAGTCTCCTAAATTTCCTTGTCCTCCATTTCCGACTCCTCCATCTCCTCCTCCTTCATCTGCACCTCCTCCTCCATCTCCTCCTCCTCCATTTCCTCGTCCTCCATTTCGTCCTCCTCCATCTCCTCCTCCATCTCTTCCTCCATATCCTCCTCCATCTCCTCCTTCTCTATCTCCGCTTCCTCCTCCTCCTCCTCCATCTCCTCCTCCTCCATCTCCTCCTCCTCCATCTCCTCCTCCTCCATTCCTCCTCCTCCTTCTCCTCCTCCATTTCCTCCTCTTCCGTTTCCTCCTTCTCCATTTCCTCCTCCTCCATCTCCTCCTCCATCTCCTCCTCCTTCTCCTCCTCCATTTCCTCCTCTTCCGTTTCCTCCTCCTCCATTTTTCCTCCTCCATCTCCTCCTCCATCTCCTCCTCCATCTCCTCCTTCTCTATCTCCTCTTCCTCCTCCTCCTCCTCCATATTCTCCTTCTCCATCTTCTCTTCCTCCTCCTCTATCTCCTCCTCCTCCATTTCCTCCTCCTCCATCTCCTCCACCATTTCCTCCTCCATCTCCTCCGCCATCTCCTCCTCCATCTCCTCCTCCATCTCCTCCTCCAACTCCTCCATTTTCATCTCTTCCATCTCCTCCATCTCCTCCTCCTCCATCTCCTCCTCCATCTCCTCCTCCAACTCCTCCATTTTCATCTCTTCCATCTCCTCCATCTCCTCCTCCTCCATCTCCTCCTCCTCCATCTCCTCCTCCTCCAACTCCTCCTCCATCTCCTCCATTTCCATCTCCTCCATCTCCTCCTCCTCCATTTCCTCCTCCTCCTCCTCCATTTTCTCCTCCTCCATTTCCTCCTCCTCGATCTTCTCCATCTCTATCTCCTCCATCTCCGTCTCCTCCATTTCCACCTCCTCCTCCATTTCCTCCTCCTTCATCTCCATCGCCTCCATTGCCATCTCCATCTCCATCTCCTCCTCCTCCATCTTCTCCTCTATCTCCTCCATTTCCATCTCCTAAATTTCCTTGTCCTCCTTTTCCTTGTCCTCCATCTCCTCCTCCTTCATCTCCTCCTCCTCCATTTCCTCATCCTCCATTTCCTCCTCCTCCATCTCCTCCTCCATCTCCTCCTCCATCTCCTCCTTCTCTATCTCCTCTTCCTCCTCCTCCTCCTCCATATTCTCCTTCTCCATCTTCTCTTCCTCCTCCTCTATCTCCTCCTCCTCCATTTTTCCTCCTCCATCTCCCTCCTCCATCTCCTCCTCCATCTCCTCCTTCTCTATCTCCTCTTCCTCCTCCTCCTCCTCCATATTCTCCTTCTCCATCTTCTCTTCCTCCTCCTCTATCTCCTCCTCCTCCATTTCCTCCTCCTCCATCTCCTCTTCCATCTCCTCCTCCATCTCCTCCTCCATCTCCTCCTCCATCTCCTCCTCCATCTCCTCCTCCATCTCCTCTTCCTCCTCCTCCTCCTCCATCTCCTCCTCCTCCATTTCCTCCTCCTCCTTCTCCTCCTCCATTTCCTTCTCTTCCGTTTCCTCCTTCTCCATTTCCTCCTCCTCCATCTCCCCCTCCATCTCCTCCTCCTTCTCCTCCTCCAACTCTTCCTCCATCTCCTCCATTTCCATCTCCTCAATTTCCTTCTCCTCCATCTCCTCCTCCCCCATTCCCTCCTTCTCCTCTATCTCCTCCTCCTCTATCTCCTTCTCCTCTATCTCCTCCTCCTCTATCTCCTCCTCCTTCATTTCCTCCTCCTTCATTTCCTCCTATTCCATCTCCTCCTCCTCCGTCTCCTCCTCCTGCATCTCCCCCTCCTCCATCTCCTCCTCCTCCATCTCCTCCTCCTCCATCTCCTCCTCTTTCTCCTCCTCCGTCTCTTCCTCCATCACCTCCTCCTCCGTCTCTTCCCCCATCTCCTCCTCCATCTCATGCTCCATCTCCTCCTCCATCTCCTCCATTTTCATCTCCTACATCTCCTCCTCCTCAATTTCCCCCACCTCCATTTCCTCCTCCATCCATCTCCTCCTCCTCCATCTTCTCCTCCCCTATATCCATCTCCTCCATTTCCATCTCCATCTCCTCCTCCTCCTTTTCCTCCTCCTCCATCTCCTCCTCCTCCATCCCCTCCTCCATCCATCTCCTCCTCCTCCATCTCCATCTCCTCCATTTCCATTTCCATCTCCATCTCCATCTCCTCCATCTCCATCTCCATCTCCTCCATCCATCTCCTCCTCCTCCATCTCCATCTCCTCCATTTCCATTTCCATCTCCATCTCCTCCATCTCCATCTCCTCCATCTCCATCTCTATCTCCATCTCCATCTCCATCTCCATCTCCATCTCCATCTCCATCTCCTCCTCCATCTCCTCCTCCATCTCCTCCTCCATCTCCTCCTCCATCTCCTTCATTTCCATCTCCTACATTTCCTCCTCCTCCATTTCCTCCTCCTCCATCTCCTCCTCTTCCATCTCCTCCTCCTCCATTTCCTCCTCCTCCATTTCCTCCTCCATATCCTTTTCCAGCTTCTCCTCCATTTCCTTCTCGTCCATCTCCTTCTCGTCCATCTCCTCCTCCATCTCCTTCTCGTCCATCTCCTCCTCCATCTCCACCTCCATCTCCCCCGCATCCATCTCCTTTTCATTTATCTCGTCCTCCTTCATTTCCTCCTATTCCATCTCCTCCTCCTCCATCTCCATCTCCTCCTCCAACTCCTCCTCCATCTCTTTCTCCATCTACTCCTCCTCTGCCAACTCCTCCTTCTCCATCTGCTCCTTCTCCATCTTCTCCTCCTCCATCTGCTCCTTCTCCATCTTCTCCTCCTCCATTTCCTCCTCCTCCATTTCCTCCTCCTCCATCTCCTCTTCCATCTCCTCCTCCATCTCCTCCTCCATCTCCTCCTCCATCTCCTCCTCCATCTCCTCCATCTCCTCCTCCATCTCCTCCTCCATCTCCTCCTTCTCTATCTCCTCTTCTTCCGCCTCCTCCTCCATTGCCTCCTCCTCCTTCTCCTTCTCCATTTCCTCCTCTTCCGTTTACTCCTCCTCCATTTCCTCCTCCTCAATCTCCTCCTCCATCTCCTCCTCCATCTCCTCCTCCTTCTCCTCCTCCATTTCCTCCTCTTCCGTTTGCTCCTCCTCCATTTCCTCCTCCTCCATTTCCTCCTCCTCCATCTTCTTCTCCATCTCCATTTCCATCCTCTCCATCTCCATTTCCATCTCCATCTCCATTTCCATCTCCTCCATCTCCAATTCCATCTCCATATGCTCCATCTCCTCCTCCTCCATCTCCTCCTCCTTTATCTCCTCCTCCTCCATCTCCTCCTCCTCCATCTCCTCCTCCTCCATCTCCTCCTCCTACATTTCCTTTTCCTCCTCCTCCATTTTCTCCTCCTCCATCGCCTCCTCCTCGATCTTCTCCATCTCTATCTCCTCCATTTCCTCCTTCTTCATCTCCATCTCCTCCATTTCCATTTCCATCTCCATCTCCTCCTCCTCCACCTTCTCCTCCATCTCCTCCATTTCAATCTCCTAAATTTCCTTGTCCTCCATTTCCGACTCCTCCATCTCCTCCTCCTTCATCTGCACCTCCCTCCTCCTTCATCTCCTCCTTTTCCATTTCCTCGTCCTCCATTTCCCCCCATCTCCTCCTCCATCTCTTCCTCCATCTCCTCCTCCATCTCCTCCTTCTCTATCTCCTCTTCCTCCTCCTCCTCCTCCATCTCCATCTCCTCCTCCTCCATCTCCTCCTCCTCCATCTCCTCCTCCTCCACCTCCCTCCTCCATCTCCTCCTCCTCCAATTCCTCCTCCTCTCCTTCTCCTCCTCCATTTCTCCTCTTCCGTTTATCCTCCTCCATTTTTCCTCCCTCCATCTCATCCTCCATCTCCTCCTTCTCTCATCTCCTCTTCCTCCTCCTCCTCCTCCATATTCTCCTTCTCCATCTCCTCTTCCTCCTCCTCCATCTCCTCCTCCTCCATTTCCTCCTCCTCCATCTCCTCTTCCATCTCCTCCTCCATCTCCTCCTCCATCTCCTCCTCCATCTCCTCCTCCATCTCCTCCTCCTCCATTTCCTCCTCCTCCTCCTCCTCCTCCATTTCCTCCTCTTCCATTTCCCCCCTCCTCCATTTCCTCCCTCCTCCATCTCCTCCTCCATCTCCTCCTCCATCTCCTCCTGCATCTCCTCCTTTATCTCCTCCTCCATCTCCTCCTCCATCTCCTCCTCCATCTCCTTCATTTCCATCTCCAACATTTCCTCCTCCTCCATTCCTCCTCCTCCATCTCCTCCTCTTCCATCTCCTCCTCCTCCTCAGTCTCTTCCTCCATCTCCTCCTACTCCGTCTCTTCCCCCATCTCCTCCTCCATCTCATGCTCCATCTCCTCCACCATTTCCTCCCCCATCTCCTCCGCCATCTCCTCCTCCATCTCCTCCTCCATCTCCTCCATTTTCATCTCCTCCATTTCCATCTCCTCAATTTCCTCCTCCTCCATCTCCTTCTCTTTCATCTCCTCCTCCTCCATCTCCTCTTCCTCCATCTCCTCCTCCTCCATCTCCTCCTCCATCTCCTCCTCCATCTCCTCCTCCATCTCCTCCTCCATCTCCTCCTCCATCTCCTCCTCCATCTCCTCCTCGATCTCCTCCTCCATCTCCTCCATTTCCATCTCCTCCATCTCCTCCTCCTCAATTTCCCCCACCTCCATTTCCTCCTCTTCCATCTCCTCCTCCATCTCCTCCTTCTCCATCTCCTCCTCCTCCTCCTTCTCCTCCTTCTCCTCCATCTCCTCCTCCTCCTCCTTCTCCTCCATCTTCTCCTCCATCTCCATTTCCATCCTCTCCATCTCCATTTCCATCTCCATCTCCATATCCATCTCCTCCATCTCCATTTCCATCTCCATATGCTTCATTTCATCATCAATCTCCTCCTTCTCCATCTCCTCGTCCTCCATCTCCTCCTCCATCTCCTCCTCCTCCAACTCCTCCTCCATCTCCTCCTTCTCCATCTCCTCCTCCATCTCTTCCTCCATCTCCTCCTCCATCTCTTCCTCCATCTCCTCCTCCATCTCCTCCATTTCCATCTCCTCCACCATCTCCTCCTCCTTCTCCTCCTCCAACTCCCTCCTCCATCTCCTCCATTTCCATCTCCTCAATTTCCTTCTCCTCCATCTCCTCCTCCCCCATTTCCTCCTCCTCCTCTATCTCCTCCTCCTCTATCTCCTCCTCCTCTATCTCCTCCTCCTTCATTTCCTCCTCCTTCATTTCCTCCTATTCCATCTCCTCCTCCTCCATCTCCTCCTCCTGCATCTCCCCCTCCTCCATCTCCTCCTCCTCCATCTCCTCCTTTTCCTCCTTCTCCGTCTCTTCCTCCTCCGTCTCTTCCTCCATCTCGTCCTCCTTCTCATGCTCCCTCTCCTCCACCATTTCCTCCTCCATCTCCTCCTCCATCTCCTCCTCCATCTCCTCCATTTCCATATCCTCAATTTCCTCCTCCTCCATCTCTTCCTCTATCTCCTCCGCCATCTCCTCCTCCATCTCCTCATCCATCTCCTCCATTTTCATCTCCTCCATTTCCATCTCCTCAATTTCCTCCTCCTCCATCTCCTTCTCTTTCATCTCCTCCTCCTCCATCTCCTCCTCCTCCATCTCCTCCTCCTCCATCTCCTCCTCCTCCATCTCCTCCTCCTCCATCTCCTCCTCCTCCATCTCCTCCTCCTCCTTCTCCTCCTCCTCCATCTCCTCCTCCTTCATCTCCTCCTCCTCCATCTCCTCCTCCTCCATCTCCTCCTCCTCCTCCTCCTTCTCCGTCTCTTCCTCCTCCGTCTCTTCCTCCATCTCCTCTTCCTTCTCATGCTCCATCTCCTCCACCATTTCCTCCTCCATCTCCTCCTCCATCTCCTCCTCCATCTCCTCCATTTCCATATCCTCAATTTCCTCCTCCTCCATCTCTTCCTCCATCTCCTCCGCCATCTCCTCCTCCATCTCCTCATCCATCTCCTCCATTTTCATCTCCTCCATTTCCATCTCCTCCATTTCCATCTCCTCAATTTCCTCCTCCTCCATCTCCTCCTCCATCTCCTCCTCCATCTCCTCCATTTCCATCTCCTCCATTTCCATCTCCTCCATTTCCATCTCCTCTATCTCCTCCTCCTCCATCTCCTCCTCATCCATCTCCTCCTCCTCCATCTCTTCCTCCATCTGCTCCATCTGTTTCTCCTCCATCTCCTCCTCCATCTCCTAAATTTCCTCTTCCTCCATTTCCATCTCGAGATGGAGGCATCTCTTCCTCCTCCATCTCATCCTCCTTCATCTCCACCTCCTCCATCTCTTCTTCCATCTCCTCCTCCATCTCCTCCTCTATCTCTTCCAGCATCTCCTCCTCCTTCTCCTCCTCCATCTCCTCAATTTCCTCCTCCTCCATCTCCTCAATTTCCTCCTCCTCCATCTCCTCAATTTTCTCCTTCTCCATCTCCTCCATTTCCATCTCCATCTCCATTTCAATCTCCGTCTCCTCCTCCTCCATCTTCTCCTCCATCTGCTCCATTTCCATCTCCTAAATTTACTCCTCCATTCCATCTCCTCAATTTCCTCCTCCTCCATCTCCTTCTCTTTCATCTCCTCCTCCTCCATCTCCTCCTCCTCCATCTCCTCCTCCTCCATCTCCTCCTCCTCCATCTCCTCCTCCTCCATCTCCTCCTCCTCCTTCTCCTCCTCCTCCATCTCCTCCTCCTCCATCTCCTCCTCCTCCATCTCCTCCTCCTTCATCTCCTCCTCCTCCATCTCCTCCTCCTCCATCTCCCTCCTCCTCCTCCTCCTCCTTCTCCGTCTCTTCCTCCTCCGTCTCTTCCTCCATCTCCTCTTCCTTCTCATGCTCCATCTCTTCCAGCATCTCCTCCTCCTTCTCCTCCTCCATCTCCTCTATTTCCATATCCTCAATTTCCTCCTCCTCCATCTCTTCCTCCATCTCCTCCGTAAATCTCTCTCATCATCTCCTCATCCATCTCCTCCATTTTCATCTCCTCCATTTCCATCTCCTCCATTTCCATCTCCTCAATTTCCTCCTCCTCCATCTCCTTCTCTTTCATCTCCTCCTCCTCCATCTCCTCCTCCTCCATCTCCTCCTCCATCTCCTCCTCCATCTCCTCCATTTCCATCTCCTCCATTTCCATCTCCTCCATTTCCATCTCCTCTATCTCCTCCTCCTCCATCTCCTCCTCATCCATCTCCTCCTCCTCCATCTCATCCTCCATCTCCTCCATCTCTTTTTCCTCCATCTCCTCCTCCATCTCCTAAATTTCCTCTTCCTCCATTTCCATCTCGAGATGGAGGCATCTCTTCCTCCTCCATCTCATCCTCCTTCATCTCCACCTCCTCCATCTCTTCCTCCATCTCCTCCTCCATCTCCTCCTCCATCTCTTCCAGCATCTCCTCCTCCTTCTCCTCCTCCATCTCCTCAATTTCCTCCTCCTCCATCTCCTCAATTTCCTCCTCCTCCATCTCCTCCATTTCCATCTCCATCTCCATTTCAATCTCCGTCTCCTCCTCCTCCATCTTCTCCTCCATCTGCTCCATTTCCATCTCCTAAATTTGCTTCTCCTCTATCCTCCGCCTACTCCATCTCCTCCTCCATCATCTGCTCCTCCTCCATCTCCTCCTCCTTCATCTCCTCCTCCTCCATTTCCTCCTCCTCCATTTCCTCCTCCTCCATTTCCTCCTCCTCCATTTGCACCTTCGCCATTTGCACCTCCTCCATTTTGCTCCTCCTCCATCTCCTCCTTCTCCATCACCTCCTCCAGCTCCTCCTCCATCTCCTCCACCATCTCCTCCTCCATCTTCTCCTCCATCTCCTCCTCCATCTCGTCCTCCATCTCCTCCTCCATCTCCTTCATTTCCATCTCCTCCATTTCCTCCTCCTAGAGAGATGTTTTTAATGTTTTTGATGGTTTTGATGTTATTGACGTTTTTGATGTATTTGATGTGTTTGATGTTATTGATGTTTTTGAGGTTTTTGATGTTTTTGATGTTTTTGATGTTTTTGATGTTTTTGATGTTTTTGATGTTTTTGATGTTTTTGATGTTTTTGATGTTTTTGATGTTTTTGATGTTTTTGATGTTTTTGATGTTTTTGATGTTTTGATGTTTTTGATGTTTTTGATGTTTTTGATGTTTTGATGTTTTTGATGTTTTTGATGTTTTGTTTTGATGTTTTTGATGTTTTTGATGTTTTTGATGTTTTTGATGTTTTTGATGTTTTTGATGTTTTTGATGTTTTTGATGTTTTGATGTTTTTGATGTTTTGATGTTTTGATGTTTTTGATGTTTTTTGATGTTTTGATGTTTTTGATGTTTTTGATGTTTTGATGTTTTTGATGTTTTTGATGTTTTGATGTTTTTGATGTTTTTGATGTTTTTGATGTTTTTGATGTTTTGATGTTTTTGATGTTTTTGATGTTTTGATGTTTTTGATGTTTTTGATGTTTTTGATGTTTTGATGTTTTTGATGTTTTTGATGTTTTTGATGTTTTTGATGTTTTGATGTTTTGATGTTTTTGATGTTTTTGATGTTTTTGATGTTTTTGATGTTTTTGATGTTTTTGATGTTTTGATGTTTTTGATGATTTTGATGTCTTTGATGTTTTTAATGTTTTTGATGTTAATGATGTTTTTGATGTTTTTGATGTTTTTGATGTTTTTGATGTTTTTGATGTTTTTGATGTTTTTGATGTTTTTGATGTTTTTGATGTTTTTGATGTTTTTGATGTTTTTGATGTTTTTTTTTTTTTTTTTTTTTTTTTTTTTTTTTCCCCGCGCCCCCGTATTCCCATTCCCTCCACGCCAGTGCGCTTACATAAAAACTCAATGTTCAATGTAAAGCTTCCTCAAACACAATATTTTTTATAACTTTCGTTCAATTCCTCCTCTATTTCCATCTCCATCTCCATTTCCATCTGCCTCCATTTCCTTCTCCTCCATCTCCTCCTCCTCCATCTCCTCCTCCTGCATCACCCCCTCCTCCATCTCCTCGTCCAACTCCTCCTCCATCTCTTTCTCCCTCTCCTCCTCTTCCAACTCCTCCTCCTCCATCTCCTCCTCCATCTCCTCCTTCATCTCCTCCTCCATCTCCTCCTCCATCTCCGTCTCCTCCATCTCCTCCTCCTCCATTTCCTGCTCCTCCTCCTCCATCTCCTTCTCCATCTCCTCCTCCATTTCTTCCTCCTTCATTTCCTCCTCCTCCATTTCCTCCTCCTCCGTTTCTTCCTCCTCCATTTCCTCCCGCTCCATTTCCTCCTTCTCCATCTCCTCCTCCATCTCCTCCTCCATCTCCTCATCCATCTCCTCCATTTTCATCTCCTCCATTTCCGTCTCCTCAGTTTCCTCCTCCTCCATCTCCCTATCTCTTTCATCTCCTCCTCCTCCATCTCCTCCTCCTCCATCTCCTCTCCTCCTCTCTCCTCCTCCTCCATCTCCTCCTCCTCCATCTCCTCCTCCTCCATCTCCTCCTCCTCCTTCTCCTCCTCCTCCATCTCCTCCTCCTTCATCTCCTCCTCCTCCATCTCCTCCTCCTCCATCTCCTCCTCCTCCTCCTCCTCCTCCTTCTCCTCCTCCTCCTCCTCCTTCTCCGTCTTTCCTCCTCCGTCTCTTCCTCCATCTCCTCTTCCTTCATGCTCCACTCTCCTCCACCATTTCCTCCTCCATCTCCTCCTCCATCTCCTCCTCCATCTCATCTCATTTCCATATCCTCCATTTCCTCCTCCTCCCTCTCTTCCTCCATCTCCTCCGCCATCTCCTCCTCCATCTCCTCATCCATCTCCTCCATTTTCATCTCCTCCATTTCCATCTCCTCCATTTCCATCTCCTCAATTTCCTCCTCCTCCATCTCCTCCTCCATCTCCTCCTCCATCTCCTCCATTTCCATCTCCTCCATTTCCATCTCCTCCATTTCCATCTCCTCCATTTCCATCTCCTCTATCTCCTCCTCCTCCATCTCCTCCTCATCCATCTCCTCCTCCTCCATCTCTTCCTCCATCTGCTCCATCTGTTTCTCCTCCATCTCCTCCTCCATCTCCTAAATTTCCTCTTCCTCCATTTCCATCTCGAGATGGAGGCATCTCTTCCTCCTCCATCTCATCCTCCTCCATCTCCCCCTCCTCCATCTCTTCTTCCATCTCCTCCTCCATCTCCTCCTCTATCTCTTCCAGCATCTCCTCCTCCTTCTCCTCCTCCACCTCCTCAATTCCTCCTCCTCCATCTCCTCAATTTCCTCCTCCTCCATCTCCTCAATTTTCTCCTTCTCCATCTCCTCCATTTCCATCTCCATCTCCATTTCAATCTCCGTCTCCTCCTCCTCCATCTTCTCCTCCATCTGCTCCATTTCCATCTCCTAAAGTTTACTCCTCCGTTCCATCTCCTCAGTTTCATCCCTCCTCCATCTCCTTCTCTTTCGTCACCTCCTCCTCCATCTCCTCCTCCTCCTTCTCCTCCTCCTCCATCTCCTCCTCCTCCATCTCCTCCTCCTCCATCTTCTCCTCCTCCATCTCCTCCATCAACTCCATCTCCCTCATCCTCCATCCTCCTCCTCCATCTCCTCCTCCTTCATCTCCTCCTCCTCCATCTCCTCCTCCTCCCATCTCCTCCTCCTCCTCCTCCTTCTCCGTCTCTTCATCCTCGGTCTCTTCTCCCATCTCCTCTTCATTCTTCATGCTCCATCTCCTCCACCATTTCCTCATCCATCTCCTCCTCCATCTCCTCCTCCATCTCCTCTGTTTCCATATCCTCAATTTCCTCCTCCTCCATCTCTTCCTCCATCTCCTCCGCCATCTCCTCCTCCATCTCCTCTCATCCATCTCCTCCATTTTCATCTCCTCCATTCCATCTCCTCCATCTCACTCTCAATTTCCTCCTCCTCCATCTCCTTCTCTTTCATCTCCCCCTCCTCCATCTCCTCCCTCCTCCATCTCCTCCTCCATCTCCTCCTCCATCTCCTCCATTTCCATCTCCTCCATTCCATCTCCTCCATTTCTCATCTCCTCCTTCCCCCCCCCCCCCCCTCCTCCTCATCCATCTCCTCCTCCCTTCTCCATCTCATCCTCCATCTCCTCCATCTCTTTTTCCTCCATCTCCTCCTCCATCTCCTAAATTTCCTCTTCCTCCATTTCCATCTCGAGATGGAGGCATCTCTTCCTCCTCCATCTCATCCTCCTTCATCTCCACCTCCTCCATCTCTTCCTCCATCTCCTCCTCCATCTCCTCCTCCATCTCTTCCAGCATCTCCTCCTCCTTCTCCTCCTCCATCTCCTCAATTTCCTCCTCCTCCATCTCCTCAATTTCCTCCTCCTCCATCTCCTCCATTTCCATCTCCATCTCCCATTTCAATCTCCGTCTCCTCCTCCTCCATCTTCTCTCCATCTGTCTCCATTTCCATCTCCTAAGTTTGCTTCTCCTCTATCCTCCGCCTACTCCGATCTCCTCCTCCATCATCTGCTACCTCCTCCCATCTCCTCCTCCTTCGTCTCCTCCTCCTCCATTTTCCTCCTCCTCCATTTCCTCCTCCTCCATTTCCTCCTCCTCCCTTTGCCTTCGCCATTTCACCTCCTCCATTTTTGCTCCTCCTCCATCTCCTCCTTCTCCATCACCTCCTCCAGCTCCTCCTCCATCTCCTCCACTCATCTCCTCCATCTTCTCCTCCATCTCCTCCTCCATCTCGTCCTCCATCTCCTCCTCCATCTCCTTCATTTCCATCTCCTCCATTTCCATCTCCTCAATTTCCTCCTCCATTTCCTCCTCCTAGAGATGTTTTTAACGTTTTTGATGGTTTGATGTTATTGACGTTTTGATGTATTTGATGTGTTTGATATTATTGATGTTTTTTGAGGTTTTGATGTTTTTGATGTTTTTGATGTTTTTGATGTTTTTTGATGTTTTTGATGTTTTTGATGTTTTTGATGTTTTGATGTTTTGATTTTTTGATGTTTTGATGTTTTGATGTTTTTGATGTTTTGATGTTTTGATGTTTTTGATGTTTTTGATGTTTTTGATGTTTTGATGTTTTTGATGTTTTTGATGTTTTGATGTTTTTGATGTTTTTGATGTTTTGATGTTTTTGATGTTTTTGATGTTTTGATGTTTTTGATGTTTTGATGTTTTTGATGTTTTTTGATGTTTTTGATGTTTTGATGTTTTTGATGTTTTGATGTTTTTGATGTTTTGATGTTTTGATGTTTTTGATGTTTTGATGTTTTTGATGTTTTTGATGATTTTGATGTCTTTGATGTTTTTAATGTTTTTGATGTTAATGATGTTTTGATGTTTTGATGTTTTTGATGTTTTTGATGTTTTTGATGTTTTTGATGTTTTTGATGTTTTTGATGTTTTGATGTTTTTGATGTTTTTGATGTTTTGGTTTTTGATGTTTTGATGTTTTGATGTTTTGATGTTTTTGATGTTTTTGATGTTTTTTTTTTTTTTTTTGTTTTTGTTTTGTTTTTTCCGCCCGCCCCCGTATTCCCATTCCCTCCACGCCAATTGCGCTTACATAAAAACTCAATGTTCAGTGTAAAAGCTTCCTCAAACACAATATTTTTATAACTTTCGTTCAATTCCTCCTCTATTTCCATCTCCATCTCCATTTCCATCTGCCTCCATTTTCCTTCTCCTCCATCTCCTCCCCTCCCATCTCCTCCTCATCACCCTCCTCCTCCATCTCCTCGTCCAACTCCTCCTCCATCATCTTTTCTCCCTCTCCTCATTTTCCAACTCCTCCTCCTCCATCTCCTCCTCCATCTCCTCCTTGTCACTCCTCCATCTCCTCCTCCATCTCCGTCTCCTCCATCTCCTCCTCCCTCCATTTCCTGCTCCTCCTCCTCCATCTCCTTCTCCATCTCCTCCTCCATTTCTCATCCTCCCTTCATTTCTCCTCCTCCATTTCCTCCTCCTCCGTTTCTTCCTCCTCCATTTCCTCCGTTCGCTCCATTTCCATCCTTTCATCATCGTCTCCATCTCCATCTCCTCCATCTCCATCGTCAATCTCCTCCTCTCCATCTTCTCCTCCATCTCTCCTCCAATCTCCCCTCCTTCATCTTCATCCATCTCCTCATCCATCTCCATCATTCCTCTCCTCCATCTCCTCCTCCTCCATTTCCTGCTCCTCCTCCATCC
The DNA here is from genome assembly GCA_018150935.1 of Drosophila pruinosa. NCBI lineage: Eukaryota > Metazoa > Arthropoda > Insecta > Diptera > Drosophilidae > Drosophila > Drosophila pruinosa. Next base: position 149,564 of record JAECWR010000140.1, on the reverse strand, counting down.
ATCTCCTCCTCCATCTCCTCCTCCATCTCCTCCTCCATCTCCTCCTCCATCTCCCTCCTCCATCTCCTCCTCCATCTCTTCTCCATCCTCCATCTCCTCCTCCATCTCCTCTCCATCTCCTCCATTTCCATCTCCTCCATTCATCTCCCTCATTTTCCTCCTCCTCCATTTCCCTCCTCCTCCTTTTCCTCCTCCTCCGTTTCCACCTCCTCCATCTCCTCTTCCTCCATCATCTCCTCCCTAGAGAGATGTTTTTAATGTTTTGATGGTTTTGATGTTTTTGATGTTATTGATGTTATTGACGTTTTTGATGTATTTGATGTTTTTGATGTTTCTGACGTTGTGATGTGTTTGATGTTTTGATGTTTTGATGTTTTTATGTTTACGACGAGGTGTCCTCGCTCACCCCTTCCGCCCACCCCTGTATTTCCACTCCCTCCACGCCACTTGCGCTTACATAAAAACTCAATGTTTGTGATAAAAGCTTCCTCAAACACAATATTTGTTATAACTTTTTTCAAGTTCCTCCTCTATTTCCATCTCTATTCCCATTTCCATCTCCACTTCCATCTCCATTTCCATCCCCATTTCCGTTTCCATCTCCATTTCCATCTCCATCTCTCCTCCATCTCCTCCTCCACCTCCTCCTCACATCTCCTCCTCCATCTCCTCCTCCATCTCCCTCCCTCCCATCTCCTCCCCAAATCCTCCTCCATCTCCTCCTCCTCCATCTCCTCTTCCTCCATTTCCTCCCCTCCACTTCCATCTCCTTTTCCTCCATCCCTCCTCCTCACATCTCTCCATCTCCTTCCTCCATCATCCCTCCTCACATCTCTTCCTCCGTCTCCTCCTCCATCTCCTCCTCCATTTCCTCCACAATCTCCTCCTCCATCTCCTCCTCCATCTCCCCTCCATCCATCCTCCATTTCCATCTCCTCCATTTCCATCTTCCATCTTCCTCCATTCCTTCTCCTCCATCTCCTCCTCCTCCATCTCTCCCTCCTCCATTTCCTCCTATTCCCACCCTCCCTCCCATATTCCATCTCCTCCATTTCATCTCCTCCATTTCCATCTCCTCTATCTCCCTCCTCCATCTCCTCCTCATCCATCTCCTCCTCCTATATCTCATCCTCCATCTCCTCCATCTCTTTTTCCTCCATCTCCTCCTCCATCTCCTAAATTTCCTCTTCCTCCATTTCCATCTCGAGATGGAGGCATCTCTTCCTCCTCCATCTCATCCTCCTTCATCTCCACCTCCCTCCATCTTCCTCCATCTCCTCCCATCTCCTCCTCCATCTCTTCCAGCATCTCCTCCTCCTTCTCCTCCCTCCATCTCCTCCAATTTCCTCCTCCTCCATCTCCTCAATTTCCTCCTCCTCCATCTCCTCCATTTCCATCTCCATCTCCATTTCAATCTCCGTCTCCTCCTCCTCCATCTTCTCCTCCATCTGCTCCATTTCCATCTCCTAAATTTGCTTCTCCTCTATCCTCCGCCTACTCCATCTCCTCCTCCATCTGCTCCTCCTCCATCTCATCCTCATTCATCTCCTCATCCCCATTTCCTCATCCTCCATTTCCTCCTCCTCCATTCCTCATCCTCCATTTCACTCATTTGCACTCCTCCATTTTGTCGTCTCCTCCATCTCCTCCTTCTCCATCACCTCCTCCAGTCTCCTCCTCCTCCATCTCCTCCACCATCTCCTCCTCCATCTTCTCCTCCATCTCCTCCTCCATCTCTCCTCCATCTCCTCCTCCATCTCCTTCATTTCCATCTCCCTCCATTTCCATCTCCTCAACTTCCTCCTCCTCCATTTCCTCCTCCTAGAGATGTTTTTAATGTTTTTGATGGTTTTGATGTTATTGACGTTTTTGATGTATTTGATGTGTTTGATATTATTGATGTTTTTGAGGTTTTTGATGTTTTTGATGTTTTTGATGTTTTTGATGTTTTGATGTTTTGATGTTTTTGATGTTTTGATGTTTTTGATGTTTTTGATGTTTTTGATGTTTTTGATGTTTTTGATGTTTTTGATGTTTTTGATGTTTTTGATGTTTTTGATGTTTTTGATGTTTTTGATGTTTTTGATGTTTTTGATGTTTTTGATGTTTTTGATGTTTTTGATGTTTTTGATGTTTTTGATGTTTTTGATGTTTTTGATGTTTTGATGTTTTTGATGTTTTTGATGTTTTTGATGTTTTGATGTTTTTGATGTTTTTGATGTTTTTGATGTTTTGATGTTTTTGATGTTTTGATGTTTTTGATGTTTTGATGTTTTTGATGTTTTTGATGTTTTTGATGTTTTTGATGTTTTTGATGTTTTTGATGTTTTTGATGTTTTGATGATTTTGATGTCTTTGATGTTTTTAATGTTTTGATGTTAATGATGTTTTTGATGTTTTTGATGTTTTTGATGTTTTTGATGTTTTTGATGTTTTTGATGTTTTTGATGTTTTTGATGTTTTTGATGTTTTGATGTTTTTGATGTTTTGATGTTTTATGTTTTGATGTTTTTGATGTTTTGATGTTTTGATGTTTTTGATGTTTTTGATGTTTTGATGTTTTTTTTTTTTTTGTTTTGTTTTTGTTTTCCCTTTCCGCCCGCGCCCCGGTGTTCCCATTCCCTCCACGCCAATTGCGCTTACATAAAAACTCAATGTTCAGTGTAAAGCTTCCTCAAACACAATATTTTTTATAACTTTCGTTCAATTCCTCCTCTATTTCCATCTCCATCTCCATTTCCATCTGCCTCCATTTCCTTCTCCTCCATCTCCTCCTCCTCCATCTCCTCCTCCTGCATCACCCCTCCTCCATCTCCTCGTCCAACTCCTCCTCCATCTCTTTCTCCCTCTCCTCCTCTTCCAACTCCTCCTCCTCCATCTCCTCCTCCATCTCCTCCTTCATCTCCTCCTCCATCTCCTCCTCCATCTCCTCCTCCATCTCCGTCTCCTCCATCTCCTCCTCCTCCATTTCCTGCTCCTCCTCCTCCATCTCCTTCTCCATCTCCTCCTCCATTTCTTCCTCCTTCATTTCCTCCTCCTCCATTTCCTCCTCCTCCGTTTCTTCCTCCTCCATTTCCTCCCGCTCCATTTCCTCCTTCTCCATCTCCTCCTCCATCTCCTCCTCCATCTCCTCCTCCATCTCCTCCTCCATCTTCTCCTCCATCTCCTCCTCCATCTCCTCCTTCATCTCCTCCTCCATCTCCTCCTCCATCTCCTCCATTTCCGTCTCCTCCATCTCCTCCTCCTCCATTTCCTCCTCCTCCTCCATCTCCTCCTCCATCTCCTCCTCCATCTCCTCCTCCATCTCCTCCTCCATCTCCTCCTCCATCTCCTCCTCCATCTCCTCCTCCATCTCTTCCTCCATCTCCTCCTCCATCTCCTCCTCCATCTCCTCCTCCATCTCCTCCATTTCCATCTCCTCCATTTCCATCTCCTCAATTTCCTCCTCCTCCATTTCCTCCTCCTCCTTTTCCTCCTCCTCCGTTTCCACCTCCTCCATCTCCTCTTCCTCCATCATCTCCTCCTCCTAGAGAGATGTTTTTAATGTTTTTGATGGTTTTGATGTTTTTGATGTTATTGATGTTATTGACGTTTTTGATGTATTTGATGTTTTTGATGTTTCTGACGTTTTTGATGTGTTTGATGTTTTTGATGTTTTTTATGTTTATGACGAGGTGTCCTCGCTCACCCCTTCCGCCCGCACCCCCGTATTTCCCACTCCCTCCACGCCACTTGCGCTTACATAAAAACTCAATGTTTGTGTAAAGCTTCCTCAAACACAATATTTGTTATAACTTTTTCTCAATTCCTCCTCTATTTCCATCTCTATTTCCATTTCCATCTCCACTTCCATCTCCATTTCCATCCCCATTTCCATTTCCATCTCCATTTCCATCTCCATCTCCTCCTCCATCTCCTCCTCCACCTCCTCCTCCATCTCCTCCTCCATCTCCTCCTCCATCTCCTCCTCCATCTCCTCCCCAAATCCTCCTCCATCTCCTCCTCCTCCATCTCCTCTTCCTCCATTTCCTCCCCCTCCATCTCCTCCATCTCCTTTTCTCCATCTCCTCCCTCCTCTATCTCCTCCATCTCCTTTTCCTCCATCTCCTCCTCCTCCATCTCTTCCTCCGTCTCCTCCTCCATCTCCTCCTCCATTTCCTCCACCATCTCCTCCTCCATCTCCTCCTCCATCTCCTCCTCCATCTCCTCCATTTCCATCTCCTCCATTTCCATATCCTCAATTTCCTCTTCCTCCATTTCCTTCTCCTCCATCTCCTCCTCCTCCATCTCCTCCTCCTCCATTTCCTCCTATTCCATCTCCTCCTCCTCCTCCTCCATCTCCTCCTCCATTTCCATCTCCTCAATTTCCTCCTCCTCTATTTCCTCCTCCTCCATTTCCTCCTCCTCTATTTCTACCTCCTCCATCTCCTCCTCCTCCATCTCCTTCTCCTAGAGAGACGTTTGTACCATTTCCATTTCCATTTCCATCTCCATCTCCTCCTCCATCTCCTCCTCCATCTCCTCCTCCATCTCCTCCTCCATCTCCTCCTCCATCTCCTCCACCATCTCCTCCTCCATCTCCTTCTCCATCTCCTCCTCCATCTCCTCCTCCATGTCCTCCACTTTCTCTTCCTCCATCTCCTCCATTTCCATCTCCTCCATTTCCATCTCGTCAATTTCCTCATCATCCATTTCCTTCTCTCCCATCTCCTCCTCTTCCATTTCCTCCTCTACCATCTCCTCCTCCTCCATCTCCTCCTCCTCCATCTCTTCCTCCATCTCCACCTCCATCTCCTCCACCATCTCCTCCTCCATCTTCTCCTCCATCTCCTCCTCCATCTACTCCTCCTCCATCTCCTCCATCATTTCCTCCTTCTCCATTTCATCCTATTCCATCTCCTCCTCCTCCATCTTCTCCTACTCCATCTCTTCTTCCATCTCCTCCTCCATCTCCTCGTCCATCTCCTCCTCCATCTCCTCCTCCATATCCTCCTCCATATCCTCCTCCATCTCCTCCTCCATCTCCTCCTCCATTTCCTCCTCCATCTCCTCCATTTCCATCTCCTCCATTTCCATACCCTCAATTTCCTCCTTCTCCATTTCCTTCCCCTCCATCTCCTCCTCCTCCATCACCTCCTCCTCCATCACCTCCTCCTCCATCTCCTCCTCCTTTATTTCCTCCTCCTCCATTTCCTCCTTTTCCATCTCCTCCTCCTCCATCTCCTCCTGCATCTCTTTTATTTCCATCTCCTCCATTTCCTCGTCCTCCATTTCCTCCTTCGCCATTTCCTTCTCCTCCATTTCCACCTCCTCCATCTCCTCCTCCTCCATCTCTTCCTCCTCCATCTCCTCCTCCTCCATCTCCTCCTCCTCCATCTCTTCCTCCTACATCTCCCCCTCCTCCATTTCCTCCTCCTCCTCCTCCTCCAACTCCTCCTCCAACTCCTCCTCCATCTCCTCCATTTCCATCTCCTCCATTTCCATCTCCTCAATTTCCTCCTCCTCCATTTCTTCCTCGTCCATTTCCTCCTCCTCCATTTGCTCCTCCTCCATTTCCACCTCCTCCATCTCCTCCTCCTTCTTCTCCTCCTCCCTATCCTCCATTTCCATATCCTCAATGTCATCCTCCTCCATCTCGTCCTCCTCCATCTCGTCCTCCTCCATCTCCTCCTCCTCCATCTCCTCCTCCTCCATCTCCTCCTCCTCCTCCTCCTCCATCTCCTCCTCCATCTTTTCCTCCATCTCCTCCTCCATCTCCTCCTCCAACTCCTCCTCCATCTCCTCCATTTCCATCTCCTCCATTTCCTCCTCCTCCATTTCCTCCTCCTCCATTTCCTCCTCCTCCATTTCCACCTCCTCCATTTTCTCCTCCTCCATCTCCTCCTCCTCCATCTCCTCCTCCTCAATTTCCATCTCCTCCCTCTCCATCTCCTCCTCCATCTCCTCCTCCATCTCCTCCATTTCCATCTCCTCCATTTCCGTCACCTCCATTTCCATTTTCTCCATTTCCATCTCCTCCATTTCCATCACCTACATTTCCATCTCCTCCATTTCCTCCTCTCCCTTCACCTCCTAGTCCATTTCCTCCTTCTCCATTTCCTCCCCTTTTATTTCCTCCTCCTACAGTTCCTCCGCCTCCATTGCCCCCTCCTCCATCTCCTCCTCCTCCATCTCCTCCTCCTCCATCTCCTTCTCCTCCATCTCCTCCTCCTCCTCCTCAATTTTTTCCTCCTCCATTTCCATCCCCTCCATTTCCATCTCCTCTATTTCCATCTCCTCCATTTCCATCTCCTCCTCCTCCTCCATCTCCTCTTCCTTCATTTCCTCCTCCTCCATTTCCTTCTCCTCCATTTCCTCCTCCTAAATTTCCTTCTCCTCCTTCCCCATCTCCTCTTCCATCTTCTCCTTCATCTCCTCCATTTCCATCTCCTCCATTTCCATCCCCTCCATTTCCATTTCTTCCTCCATATTCTCCTCAATCTCCTCCATTTCCATCTCCTCCTCCATCGCCTCCATTTCTATCTCCTCCATTTCCATCCCCTCCATTTCCATCTCCTTCATTTCCATCTCCTCCATTTGCTCCTCCTTCTCCATATCCATCTCCTCCTCCATCTCGTCCTCCATCTTCTCCTCCTCCATCTCCTCCTCCTCCATTTCCTCCTCCTCCATTTCCTCCTCCTCCATTTCCTCCTCCTCCATTTCTCCTCCATCCATTTTCTCCTCCTCCTCCATTTCCTCCTCCTCTTCCTCCATCTTCTCCTCCTCGAGTCCTCCTCTTCCATATCCATCTCCTCCCTCCATCTCGTACTCCATCTTCTCCTCCTCCATCTCCCTCCTCCTCCATTTCCTCCTCCTCCATTTCCTCCTCCTACATTTTCTCCTCCTCCATTTTCTCCTCCTTCTCCTCCATCTCCTCCCCCATCTTCTCCTTCATCTCCTCCATATCCATCTCCTCCTCCTCCAACTCCTCCTCCTCCATCTCCTCCTCCTCCATCTCCTCCTCCTCCATTATCTCCTCCTCCTTCTCCATCTTCTCCTCCACCAACTCCTCCTCTAGCTTCTCCTCCTCCATCTCCTCCTATTCCATTTCCTCCTCCTCCATTTCCTCCTCCTCCTCCATATCCATCTCCTACTTCATCTCGTCCTCCATCTTCTCGTCCTCCATCTCCTCTTCCTCCATTTCCTCCTCCTCCATTTCCTCCTCCTCCTCCTCCCTTTTCTCCTCCTCCTCCTCCATTACCTCCTCCACCATTGCCTCCTCCTCCGTCTCCTCCTCCTCCATTTCCTCCTCCTCCTCCATCTCCTCCATTTCCATCTCTTCCATCTCCTCCATTTTCATCTCCACCCTTTCCATCTCCTCCATTTCCATCTTCTTCCATTTCCATCTCCTCCATTTCCATTTCCTCCTCTCCCATCTCCTCCTCCTCCTCCTCCTATTTCCATCCTCTTTAATTTCCTCCTCCTCCATTTCTTCCTCCTCCATTGCCTCCTCCTCCGTCTCCTCCTCCTCCACTCCACTTGCGCTTACATAAAAACTCAATGTGTAGTGTAAAGCTTCCTCAGACACAATATTTTTTATAACTTTTTTTCAATTTAATTTTAATGCCTCCTCCATCTCCTACTCCATCTCCATTTCCGTCTTCTCCATCTCCATCTCCTCCATCTCTATCTCCTCCATTTTCACCTCCTCCTCCTTCATCTCCTTCTCCTCCATCTCCTCCTCAATCTCCTCCATCATTTCCATCTCCTCCTCCTCCATTTCCTCCTCCTCCATTTCCTCCTCCTCCATTTCCTCCTCCTCCATCTCCTCCTCCTCCATTTCCATCTCCTCCTAGAGAGATGATTTTCATGTTTTTGATGGTTTTGATGTTTTTGATGTTTTTGATGTTATTGATGTTATTGACGTTTTTGATGTTTTTGATGTTTTTGATGTTTTTGATGTTTTTGATGTTTTTGATGTTTTTGATGTTTTTGATGTTTTTGATGTTTTTGATGTTTTTGACGTTTTCGATGTGTTTGATGTTTTTGATGTTGTTGATGTTTTTTATGTTTATGACGAGGTGTCCTCGCTCACATCTTCCGCCCGCGCCCCCGTATTCCCACTCCCTTCACGCCACTTGCGCTTACATAAAAACTCATTGTTTAGTGTAAAGCTTCCTCAAACACAATATTTTTTATAACTTTCTTTCAATTCCCCCTCCTTGTCCATCTCCTTCTCCATCTCCTCCTCCATCTCCCCCTCCATCTCCTCCTCCATCTCCTCCATTTCCATCGCCTCAATTTGCTCATCCTCCATCTCTCCCTCCTCCATCTCTTCCTCATTCACTTCCTCCTCCTCCATTTCCTCCTATTCCATCTCCTCCTCCTCCATCTCCTCCTCCACCATCTCCTCCATTTCCATCTTATCCATTTCCATCTCTTCGATTTTCATCTCCACCATTTCCATCTCCTCCATTTCCATCTTCTTTCATTTCCATCTCCTCCATTTTCATCTCCTCCATTTCCTCCTCTCCCATCTCCTCCTACTCCATTTCGCCCTTCTCCATTTCCTCCTCTTTAATTTCCTCCTCCTCCATTAAATCCTCCTCCATAGCCTCTTCCTCATCCTCCTCCTCCTCTATCTCCTCCTCCATCTTCTCCATTTCCATCTCCTCCATTTCCATCTCCTCCTCCTCCATCTCCTCCACTTCCATCTCCTCCATTTCCATCTCCTCCATTTTCATCTTCACCCTTTCCATCTCCTCCATTTCCATCTTCTTCCATTTCCATCTCCTCCATTTCCATCTCCTCCATTTCCTCCTCTCCCATCACCTCCTACTCCATTTCCTCCTCCTCTATTTCCTCCTCTTTAATTTCCTCCTCCTAGATTTCCTCCTCCTCCACGCCACTTGCGCTTACATAAAAACTCAATGTGTGGCGTAAAGCTTCCTCAAACACAATATTTTTTATAACTTTCTTTCAATTTAATTTTAATGCCTCCTCCATCTCCTACTCCATCTCCATTTCCATCTCCTCCATTTCCATCTCCTCCATTTCCATCTCCTCCATTTCCATCTCCTCCATTTCCATCTCCTCCATTTCCATCTCCTCCATTTCCATCTCCTCCATTTCCATCTCCTCCATTTCCATATCCTCCTTCTCCATTTCCATTTCCTCCTCTTCCTCCACCATTTCCTCCTCCATTTCCTCCTCCTCCATTTCCTCCTCCTCCATTTCCTCCTCCTCCATTTCCTCCTCCTCCATCTCCTCCTCTTCCTCCTCCATCTCCTCCTCCAACATCCTCCTCCTCCATATCCATCTGCTCCTCCATCTCGTCCTCCTCTTCCATTTCCTCCTCCTCCATCTCCTCCTCTTCCATTTCCTCCTCCTCCATTTCCTTCTCCTCCATTTCCTCCTCCTCCATTTCCTCCTCCTCCATTTCCTGCTCCTCCATCTCATCCTCCTAAATCTCCTCCTCCATCTCCCCCTCCTCCATCTCCTCCTCCATCTCCTCCTCCATCTCCTACTCCTCCTCCCTCTCCTCCTCCTCCTCCATATCCTCCCTCCTAGAGAAATGTTTTTGACGTTTTTGATGTTTTTGATGTTTTTGATGTTTTTGATGTTTTTGATGTTTTTGGTATTTTCGATGTTTTTAATGTTTTTCATGTTTTTGATGTTTTTGATGTTTTTGATGTTTTTGATGTTTTGGATGTTTTTGATGTTTTTGATGTTTTTGGTATTTTCGATGTTTTTAATGTTTTTCATGTTTTTGACGTTTTTGACGTTTGTAATGCTTTTGATGTTTTTAATGTTTTTGATGTTTTTAATGTTTTGATGTTATTGATGTTTTTGACGTTTTGGATGTTTTCGATGTTTTTGATGTTCTTGATATTTTTGATGTTTTTGATGTTTTTGATGTTTTTGCTGTTTTTGATGTTTTTGATGTTTTTAATGTTTTGATGTTTTTAATGTTTTTGATGTTTTTGATGTTTTTTATGTTTTTGATGTTTTTGATGTTTTTGATGTTTTTGATGTTTTTGATGTTTTTGATGTTTTTGATGTTTTTGATGTTTTTTATGTTTTTGATGTTTTTGATGTTTTTGATGTTTTTGATGTTTTTGATGTTTTTGATGTTTTTGATGTTTTTGATGTTTTTGATGTTTTTGATGTTTTTGATGTTTTTGGTGTTTTTGATGATTTTGATGTTTTTGATGTTTTTGATGTTTTTGATGTTATTGATGTTATTGATGTTTTTTTTTTTGTTTTTGATGTTTTCGAAGTTTTTGATGATTTATATGTTTTTGATGATTTTGATGTTTTGGATGTTTTTGATGTTTTTGTTGTTTTCGTTTTTTTTTATGTTTTTTTTTATGTTTTTGATGTTTTTGATTTTATAACGTATTTGATGCTTTTAATGTTTTTGAGGTTTTTGATGTGTTGATGTTTCTGATGATTTTAATGTTTTAAATGTTTTTCATGTTGATGATGTTTTTGATGATTTTGATGTTTTTGATGTTTTGTTGTTTTTGATGTTTTTAATGTTATTATGTTTTCTATGTTTATTATGTTTTTGATGGTTTTGATGTTTTTAATGTTTTTTATGTTTATGATGTTTTTGCTGTTTTTGATCTTTTTGATGTTTTTGATGTTTTCAATATTTGCGCTTACATAAAAACTCATTGTTTAGTGTAAAGCTTCCTCAAACACAATATTTTTTATAACTTTCTTTCAATTCCCCCTCCTTGTCCATCTCCTTCTCCATCTCCTCCTCCATCTCCCCCTCCATCTCCTCCTCCATCTCCTCCATTTCCATCGCCTCAATTTGCTCATCCTCCATCTCTCCCTCCTCCATCTCTTCCTCATTCACTTCCTCCTCCTCCATTTCCTCCTATTCCATCTCCTCCTCCTCCATCTCCTCCTCCACCATCTCCTCCATTTCCATCTTATCCATTTCCATCTCTTCGATTTTCATCTCCACCATTTCCATCTCCTCCATTTCCATCTTCTTTCATTTCCATCTCCTCCATTTTCATCTCCTCCATTTCCTCCTCTCCCATCTCCTCCTACTCCATTTCGCCCTTCTCCATTTCCTCCTCTTTAATTTCCTCCTCCTCCATTAAATCCTCCTCCATAGCCTCTTCCTCATCCTCCTCCTCCTCTATCTCCTCCTCCATCTTCTCCATTTCCATCTCCTCCATTTCCATCTCCTCCTCCTCCATCTCCTCCACTTCCATCTCCTCCATTTCCATCTCCTCCATTTTCATCTTCACCCTTTCCATCTCCTCCATTTTCATCTTCTTCCATTTCCATCTCCTCCATTTCCATCTCCTCCATTTCCTCCTCTCCCATCACCTCCTACTCCATTTCCTCCTCCTCTATTTCCTCCTCTTTAATTTCCTCCTCCTAGATTTCCTCCTCCTCCACGCCACTTGCGCTTACATAAAAACTCAATGTGTGGCGTAAAGCTTCCTCAAACACAATATTTTTTATAACTTTCTTTCAATTTAATTTTAATGCCTCCTCCATCTCCTACTCCATCTCCATTTCCATCTCCTCCATTTCCATCTCCTCCATTTCCATCTCCTCCATTTCCATCTCCTCCATTTCCATCTCCTCCATTTCCATCTCCTCCATTTCCATCTCCTCCATTTCCATCTCCTCCATTTCCATCTCCTCCATTTCCATATCCTCCTTCTCCATTTCCATTTCCTCCTCTTCCTCCACCATTTCCTCCTCCTCCATTTCCTCCTCCTCCATTTCCTCCTCCTCCATTTCCTCCTCCTCCATTTCCTCCTCCTCCATTTCCTCCTCTTCCTCCTCCATCTCCTCCTCCACCAACTCCTCCTCCTCCATATCCATCTGCTCCTCCATCTCGTCCTCCTCTTCCATTTCCTCCTCCTCCATCTCCTCCTCTTCCATTTCCTCCTCCTCCATTTCCTTCTCCTCCATTTCCTCCTCCTCCATTTCCTCCTCCTCCATTTCCTGCTCCTCCATCTCATCCTCCTAAATCTCCTCCTCCTCCATCTCCCCCTCCTCCATCTCCTCCTCCATCTCCTCCTCCATCTCCTACTCCTCCTCCCTCTCCTCCTCCTCCTCCATATCCTCCTCCTAGAGAAATGTTTTTGACGTTTTTGATGTTTTTGATGTTTTTGATGTTTTTGATGTTTTTTGATGTTTTTGGTATTTTCGATGTTTTTAATGTTTTTCATGTTTTTGATGTTTTTGATGTTTTGATGTTTTTGATGTTTTGGATGTTTTGATGTTTTGATGTTTTTGGTATTTTCGATGTTTTTAATGTTTTTCATGTTTTTGACGTTTTTGACGTTTGTAATGCTTTTGATGTTTTTAATGTTTTTGATGTTTTTAATGTTTTGATGTTATTGATGTTTTTGACGTTTTGGATGTTTTCGATGTTTTTGATGTTCTTGATATTTTTGATGTTTTTGATGTTTTTGATGTTTTTGATGTTTTGCTGTTTTTGATGTTTTTGATGTTTTTGATGTTTTGATGTTTTTGATGTTTTTGATGTTTTTGATGTTTTTTATGTTTTGATGTTTTTGATGTTTTTGATGTTTTTGATGTTTTGTTTTTTTTTTTGATGTTTTTGATGTTTTTGATGTTTTGATGTTTTTGATGTTTTTGATGTTTTTGATGTTTTTGATGTTTTTGATGTTTTTGATGTTTTTGATGTTTTTGATGTTTTTGATGTTTTTGATGTTTTTGATGTTTTTGGTGTTTTTGATGATTTTGATGTTTTGATGTTTTTGATGTTTTTGATGTTATTGATGTTTTTTTTTTGTTTTTGATGTTTTCGAAGTTTTTGATGATTTATATGTTTTTGATGATTTTGATGTTTTGGATGTTTTTGATGTTTTTGATGTTTTCGATTTTTTTTATGTTTTTTTTTGTTTTTGATGTTTTTTGATTTTATAACGTATTTGATGCTTTTAATGTTTTTGAGGTTTTGATGTGTTGATGTTTCTGATGATTTTAATGTTTTAAATGTTTTTCATGTTGATGATGTTTTTGATGATTTTGATGTTTTTGATGTTTTGTTGTTTTTGATGTTTTTAATGTTATTATGTTTTCTATGTTTATTATGTTTTTGATGGTTTTGATGTTTTTAATGTTTTTTATGTTTATGATGTTTTTGCTGTTTTTGATCTTTTGATGTTTTTGATGTTTTCGATATTTTGATTTTTTTGATTTTTTTTTGATGTTTTTGATGTTTTGTTGTTTTTGATGTTTTTGATGTTGTTATGTTTTTTATGTTTATTATGTTTTTAATGTTTTTGATGTTATTGATGTTTTTGATGTTTTTGATGTTTTTGATGTTTTTGATGTTTTTGATGTTTTTGATGTTTTGATGTTTTTTATGTTTTTGATGTTTTTGATGTTTTTGATGTTTTTGATGTTTTTGATGTTTTTGATGTTTTTAATGTTTTTGATGTTTTTTATGTTTTTGATGTTTTTGATGTTTTTGATGTTTTTGATGTTTTTGATGTTTTTGATGTTTTGATGTTTTGATGTTTTTGATGTTTTGATGTTTTTGATGTTTTTGGTGTTTTTGATGATTTTGATGTTTTTGATGTTTTTGATGTTTTTGATGTTATTGATGTTATTGATGTTTTTTTTTTTTTGATGTTTTCGAAGTTTTTGATGATTTATATGTTTTTGATGATTTTGATGTTTTGGATGTTTTTGATGTTTTTGATGTTTTCGATTTTTTTTATGTTTTTTTTTTATGTTTTTTGATGTTTTTGATTTTATAACGTATTTGATGCTTTTAATGTTTTTGAGGTTTTGATGTGTTGATGTTTCTGATGATTTTAATGTTTTAAATGTTTTTCATGTTGATGATGTTTTTGATGATTTTGATGTTTTTGATGTTTTGTTGTTTTTGATGTTTTTAATGTTATTATGTTTTCTATGTTTATTATGTTTTTGATGGTTTTGATGTTTTTAATGTTTTTTATGTTTATGATGTTTTTGCTGTTTTTGATCTTTTTGATGTTTTTGATGTTTTCAATATTTGCGCTTACATAAAAACTCATTGTTTAGTGTAAAGCTTCCTCAAACACAATATTTTTTATAACTTTCTTTCAATTCCCCCTCCTTGTCCATCTCCTTCTCCATCTCCTCCTCCATCTCCCCCTCCATCTCCTCCTCCATCTCCTCCATTTCCATCGCCTCAATTTGCTCATCCTCCATCTCTCCCTCCTCCATCTCTTCCTCATTCACTTCCTCCTCCTCCATTTCCTCCTATTCCATCTCCTCCTCCTCCATCTCCTCCTCCACCATCTCCTCCATTTCCATCTTATCCATTTCCATCTCTTCGATTTTCATCTCCACCATTTCCATCTCCTCCATTTCCATCTTCTTTCATTTCCATCTCCTCCATTTTCATCTCCTCCATTCCTCCTCCTCTCCCATCTCCTCCTACTCCATTTCGCCCTTCTCCATTTCCTCCTCTTTAATTTCCTCCTCCTCCATTAAATCCTCCTCCATAGCCTCTTCCTCATCCTCCTCCTCCCTCTATCTCCTCCTCCATCTTCTCCATTTCCATCTCCTCCATTTCCATCTCCTCCTCCTCCATCTCCTCCACTTCCATCTCCTCCATTTCCATCTCCTCCATTTTCATCTTCACCCTTTCCATCTCCTCCATTTTCATCTTCTTCCATTTCCATCTCCTCCATTTCCATCTCCTCCATTTCCTCCTCTCCCATCACCTCCTACTCCATTTCCTCCTCCTCTATTTCCTCCTCTTTAATTTCCTCCTCCTAGATTTCCTCCTCCTCCACGCCACTTGCGCTTACATAAAAACTCAATGTGTGGCGTAAAGCTTCCTCAAACACAATATTTTTATAACTTTCTTTCAATTTAATTTTAATGCCTCCTCCATCTCCTACTCCATCTCCATTTCCATCTCCTCCATTTCCATCTCCTCCATTTCCATCTCCTCCATTTCCATCTCCTCCATTTCCATCTCCTCCATTTCCATCTCCTCCATTTCCATCTCCTCCTCCATCTCCTCCATTTCCATCTCCTCCATTTCTATATCCTCCTTCTCCATTTCCATTTCCTCCTCTTCCTCCACCATTTCCTCCTCCTCCATTTCCTCCTCCTCCATTTCCTCCTCCTCCATTTCCTCCTCCTCCATTTCCTCCTCCTCCATTTCCTCCTCTTCCTCCTCCATCTCCTCCTCCACCAACTCCTCCTCCTCCATATCCATCTGCTCCTCCATCTCGTCCTCCTCTTCCATTTCCTCCTCCTCCATCTCCTCCTCTTCCATTTCCTCCTCCTCCATTTCCTTCTCCTCCATTTCCTCCTCCTCCATTTCCTCCTCCTCCATTTCCTGCTCCTCCATCTCATCCTCCTAAATCTCCTCCTCCTCCATCTCCCCCTCCTCCATCTCCTCCTCCATCTCCTCCTCCATCTCCTACTCCTCCTCCCTCTCCTCCTCCTCCTCCATATCCTCCTCCTAGAGAAATGTTTTTGACGTTTTTGATGTTTTTGATGTTTTTGATGTTTTTGATGTTTTTGATGTTTTTGGTATTTTCGATGTTTTTAATGTTTTTCATGTTTTTGATGTTTTTGATGTTTTTGATGTTTTTGATGTTTTGGATGTTTTTGATGTTTTTGATGTTTTTGGTATTTTCGATGTTTTTAATGTTTTTCATGTTTTTGACGTTTTTGACGTTTGTAATGCTTTTGATGTTTTTAATGTTTTTGATGTTTTTAATGTTTTGATGTTATTGATGTTTTTGACGTTTTGGATGTTTTCGATGTTTTTGATGTTCTTGATATTTTTGATGTTTTTGATGTTTTTGATGTTTTTGATGTTTTTGCTGTTTTTGATGTTTTTGATGTTTTTAATGTTTTGATGTTTTTAATGTTTTTGATGTTTTTGATGTTTTTTATGTTTTTGATGTTTTTGATGTTTTTGATGTTTTTGATGTTTTGTTTTTTTTTTGATGTTTTTGATGTTTTTGATGTTTTTGATGTTTTTTATGTTTTTGATGTTTTTGATGTTTTTGATGTTTTTGATGTTTTTGATGTTTTTGATGTTTTTGATGTTTTTGATGTTTTTGATGTTTTTGATGTTTTTGGTGTTTTTGATGATTTTGATGTTTTTGATGTTTTTGATGTTTTTGATGTTATTGATGTTATTGATGTTTTTTTTTTTTGTTTTTGATGTTTTCGAAGTTTTTGATGATTTATATGTTTTTGATGATTTTGATGTTTTGGATGTTTTTGATGTTTTTGATGTTTTCGATTTTTTTTATGTTTTTTTTGGTTTTTTGATGTTTTTGATTTTATAACGTATTTGATGCTTTTAATGTTTTTGAGGTTTTTGATGTGTTGATGTTTCTGATGATTTTAATGTTTTAAATGTTTTTCATGTTGATGATGTTTTTGATGATTTTGATGTTTTTGATGTTTTGTTGTTTTTGATGTTTTTAATGTTATTATGTTTTCTATGTTTATTATGTTTTTGATGGTTTTGATGTTTTTAATGTTTTTTATGTTTATGATGTTTTTGCTGTTTTTGATCTTTTTGATGTTTTTGATGTTTTCGATATTTTGATTTTTTTGATTTTTTTTTGATGTTTTTGATGTTTTGTTGTTTTTGATGTTTTTGATGTTGTTATGTTTTTTATGTTTATTATGTTTTTAATGTTTTTGATGTTATTGATGTTTTTGATGTTTTTGATGTTTTTGATGTTTTTGATGTTTTTGATGTTTTTGATGTTTTTGATGTTTTTTATGTTTTTGATGTTTTTGATGTTTTTGATGTTTTTGATGTTTTTGATGTTTTTGATGTTTTTAATGTTTTTAATGTTTTTGATGTTTTTTATGTTTTTGATGTTTTTGATGTTTTTGATGTTTTTGATGTTTTTGATGTTTTTGATGTTTTTGATGTTTTTGATGTTTTTGATGTTTTTGATGTTTTTGATGTTTTTGGTGTTTTTGATGATTTTGATGTTTTTGATGTTTTTGATGTTTTTGATGTTATTGATGTTATTGATGTTTTTTTTTTTTTTTGATGTTTTCGAAGTTTTTGATGATTTATATGTTTTTGATGATTTTGATGTTTTGGATGTTTTTGATGTTTTTGATGTTTTCGATTTTTTTTATGTTTTTTTTTATGTTTTTGATGTTTTTGATTTTATAACGTATTTGATGCTTTTAATGTTTTTGAGGTTTTTGATGTGTTGATGTTTCTGATGATTTTAATGTTTTAAATGTTTTTCATGTTGATGATGTTTTTGATGATTTTGATGTTTTTGATGTTTTGTTGTTTTTGATGTTTTTAATGTTATTATGTTTTCTATGTTTATTATGTTTTTGATGGTTTTGATGTTTTTAATGTTTTTTATGTTTATGATGTTTTTGCTGTTTTTGATCTTTTTGATGTTTTTGATGTTTTCGATATTTTGATTTTTTTGATTTTTTTTTGATGTTTTTGATGTTTTGTTGTTTTTGATGTTTTTGATGTTGTTATGTTTTTTATGTTTATTATGTTTTTAATGTTTTTGATGTTATTGATGTTTTTGATGTTTTTGATGTTTTTGATGTTTTTGATGTTTTTGATGTTTTTGATGTTTTTGATGTTTTTGATGTTTTTGATGTTTTGGATGTTTTTGATGTTTTTTTGTTTTTGGTATTTTCGATGTTTTTAATGTTTTTCATGTTTTTGACGTTTTTGACGTTTGTAATGCTTTTGATGTTTTTAATGTTTTTGATGTTTTTGATGTTTTTAATGTTGTGATGTTATTGATGTTTTTGACGATTTGGATGTTTTCGATGTTTTTGATGCTTTTGATGTTTTTGATGTTTTTGATGTTTTCGATGTTTTTGATGTTTTTAATGTTTTGATGTTATTGATGTTTTGGATGTTTTTGATGTTTTTGGTATTTTCGATGTTTTTAATGTTTTTGACGTTTTTGAAGTTTGTAATGCTTTTGATGTTTTTGATGTTTTTGATGTTTTTAATGTTTTGATGTTATTGATGTTTTTGACGTTTTGGATGTTTTCGATGTTTTTGATGTTCTTGATATTTTTGATGTTTTTGATGTTTTTGATGTTTTTGATGTTTTTGATGTTTTTGATGTTTTTGATGTTATTGATGTTTTGTTTTTTTGATGTTTCTGTTTTTATTATTTTTATTTTTTTGTTGTATTTGTTGTATTTGATGTTTTTAATGTTTTTGATGTTTTTGATGTTTTTGATGTTTTTGATGTTTTTGATGTTCTTGATGTTTCTGATGTTTTTAATGTTTTTGATGTTTTTGATGTTTTTGATGTTTTTGATGTTTTTGATGTTTTTGATGTTTTTGATGTTTTTGATGTTTTTGATGTTTTTGAATTTTTTGATGTTTTTGATTTTATGACGTATTTGAGGTTTTGAAGTTTTTGATATATTTGATGTTTTTGATGTTTTCGATGTTTTTGATGTTTTTGATGTTATTGATGTTTTGTTTTTTTTTTTTTGATGTTTCTGTTTTTTATTTATTTATTTTTTTTTTTGTATTTGATGATGTTGATGTTTTTGATGTTTTTGATGTTTTTTATGTTATTGATGTTTTTGAAGTTTTTGATGTTTTTGATGTTTTTGATGTTTTTGATATTTTTGATGTTTTTGATGTTTTTGATGTTTTTGATGTTTTTGATATTTTTGATGTTTTTGATGTTTTTGATGTTTTTGAAGTTTTTGATGTTTTTGATGTTTGTAATGTTCTTGATGTCTTGATGTTATTGATTTTATTGATTTTATTGATTGTATTGATGTTTTTGATGTTTGTAATGCTTTTGATGTTTTTGACGTTTTTGATGTTTTTTATGTTTTTGATGTTTTTGATGTTTTTGATGTTTTTGATGTTTTTGATGTTTTTGATGATTTTGATGTTTTTGATGATTTTGGTGTTTTTGATGTTTTTGATGTTTTTGATGTTATTGATGTTATTGATGTTTTTTTTTTTGTTTTTGATGTTTTCGAAGTTTTTGATGATTTATATGTTTTTGATGATTTTGATGTTTTGGATGTTTTTGATGTTTTCGATTTTTTTATGTTTTTTTTTTATGTTTTTGATGTTTTTGATTTTAGAACGTATTTGATGCTTTTAATGTTTTTGAGGTTTTTGATGTGTTGATGTTTCTGATGATTTTAATGTTTTAAATGTTTTTCATGTTGATGATGTTTTTGATGATTTTGATGTTTTTGATGTTTTGTTGTTTTTGATGTTTTTAATGTTATTATGTTTTCTATGTTTATTATGTTTTTGATGGTTTTGATGTTTTTAATGTTTTTTATGTTTATGATGTTTTTGCTGTTTTTGATCTTTTTGATGTTTTTGATGTTTTCGATATTTTGATTTTTTTAAATTTTTTTTTGATGTTTTTGATGTTTTGTTGTTTTTGATGTTTTTGATGTTTTTGATGTTGTTATGTTTTTTATGTTTATTATGTTTTTAATGTTTTTGATGTTATTGATGTTTTTGATGTTTTTGATGTTTTTGATGTTTTTGATGTTTTTGATGTTTTTGATGTTTTTGATGTTTTTGATGTTTTTGATGTTTTTGATGTTTTTGATGTTTTTGATGTTTTTGATGTTTTTGATGTTTTTGATGTTTTTGATGTTTTTGATGTTTTGGATGTTTTGGATGTTTTTGATGTTTTTGATGTTTTTGGTATTTTCGATGTTTTTAATGTTTTTCATGTTTTTGACGTTTTTGACGTTTGTAATGCTTTTGATGTTTTTAATGTTTTTGATGTTTTTGATGTTTTTAATGTTTTGATGTTATTGATGTTTTTGACGATTTGGATGTTTTCGATGTTTTTGATGCTTTTGATGTTTTTGATGTTTTTGATGTTTTCGATGTTTTTGATGTTTTTGATGTTTTTAATGTTTTGATGTTATTGATGTTTTGGATGTTTTTGATGTTTTTGGTATTTTCGATGTTTTAAATGGTTTTGACGTTTTTGAAGTTTGTAATGCTTTTGATGTTTTTAATGTTTTTGATGTTTTTGATGTTTTTAATGTTTTGATGTTATTGATGTTTTTGACGTTTTGGATGTTTTCGATGTTTTTGATGTTCTTGATATTTTTGATGTTTTTGATGTTTTTGATGTTTTTGATGTTTTTGATGTTTTTGATGTTTTTGATGTTTTTGATGTTTTTGATGTTTTTGATGTTTTTGATGTTATTGATGTTTTGTTTTTTTTTTGATGTTTCTGTTTTTTATTATTTTTTATTTTTTTGTTGTATTTGTTGTATTTGATGTTTTTAATGTTTTTGATGTTTTTGATGTTTTTGATGTTTTTGATGTTCTTGATGTTTCTGATGTTTTTAATGTTTTTGATGTTTTTGATGTTTTTGATGTTTTTGATGTTTTTGATGTTACTGATGTTTTTGATGTTTTTGATGTTTTTGATGTTTTTGATGTTTTTGATGTTTTTGATGTTTTTGATGTTTTTGATGTTTTTGATGTTTTTGATGTTCTTGATGTTTTTGATGTTTTTGATGTTTTTGATGTTTTCGATGTTATTGTTGTTTTTGATGTTTTTGATGTTTTTGATGTTTTTGATGTTTTTGATGTTTTTGATGTTTTTGATGTTTTTGATGTTTTTGATGTTTTTGATGTTCTTGATGTTTTTGATGTTTTTGATGTTTTTGATGTTTTTCATGTTTTTGATGTTTTTGATGTTTTTGATGTTCTTGATGTTTTGATGTTTTTGATGTTTTTAATGTTTTTATGTTTTTGATGTTTTTGATGTTTTTGATGTTTTTGATGTTTTTGATGTTTTTGATGTTATTAATGTTTTTGATGTTTTTGATGTTTTTGATGTTTTTGATGTTTTTGATGTTTTTGATGTTTTTGATGTTTTTGATGTTTTTGATGTTCTTGATGTTCTTGATGTTTTTGATGTTTTTGATGTTTTTGATGTTTTTGATGTTTTTGATGTTTTTGATGTTTTTGATGTTTTTGATGTTTTTGATGTTTTTGATGTTTTTGATGTTCTTGATGTTCTTGATGTTTTTGATGTTTTTGAAGTTTTTGAAGTTTTTGATGTTTTTGATGTTTTTGATGTTTTTGATGTTTTTGATGTTTTTGATGTTTTTGATGTTTTTGATGTTTTTGATGTTTTCGATGTTATTGATGTTTTTGATGTTATTGATGTTATTGATGTTTTTGATGTTTTTGATGTTTTTGATGTTTGTAATGCTTTTGATGTTTTCAATGTTTTTGATGTTTTTAATGTTTTTAATGTTTTTAATGTTTCGATGTTATTGATGTTTTTGACGTTTTTGATGTTTTTTTTTTTTTTGATTTAATGACGTATTTGAAGTTTTTAATGTTTTTGATGTTTTTGATGTGTTTGATGTGTTTGATGTTTTTGATGTTTTTGATATTTTTGATGTTTTTGATGTTCTTGATGTTTTTGATGTTTTTGATGTTTTTGAAGTTTTTGAAGTTTTTGATGTTTTTGATGTTTTTGATGTTTTTGATGTTTTTGAGGTTTTTGAGGTTTTTGATGTTTTTGATGTTTTTGATGTTTTTGATGTTTTTGATGTTTTTGATGTTTTTGATGTTTTTGATGTTTTTGATGTTTTTGATGTTTTTGATGTTTTTGATGTTTTTGATGTTTTTGATGTTATTGATGTTTTGTTTTTTTGTTGATGTTTCTGTTTTTATTATTATTATTTTTTTGTTGTATTTGATGTTGTTGATGTTTTTTATGTTTTTGAAGTTTTTGATGTTTTTGATTTTTTTGATGTTTTTGATGTTTTTGATGTTTTTGATGTTTTTGAGGTTTTTGAGGTTTTTGATGTTTTTGATGTTTTTGATGTTTTTGATGTTTTTGATGTTTTTGATGTTTTTGATGTTTTTGATGTTTTTGATGTTCTTGATGTTCTTGATGTTTTTGATGTTTTTGATGTTTTTGATGTTTTTGATGTTTTTGATGTTTTTGATGTTTTTGATGTTTTTGATGTTTTTGATGTTTTTGATGTTTTTGATGTTTTTGATGTTTTTGATGTTTTTGATGTTCTTGATGTTCTTGATGTTTTTGATGTTTTTGAAGTTTTTGAAGTTTTTGATGTTTTTGATGTTTTTGATGTTTTTGATGTTTTTGATGTTTTTGATGTTTTTGATGTTTTTGATGTTATTGATGTTTTTGATGTTATTGATGTTATTGATGTTTTTGATGTTTTTGATGTTTTTGATGTTTGTAATGCTTTTGATGTTTTCAATGTTTTTGATGTTTTTAATGTTTTTAATGTTTTTAATGTTTCGATGTTATTGATGTTTTTGACGTTTTTGATGTTTTTTTTTTTTGATTTAATGACGTATTTGAAGTTTTTAATGGTTTTGATGTTTTTGATGTGTTTGATGTGTTTGATGTTTTTGATGTTTTTGATGTTTTTGATATTTTTGATGTTTTTGATGTTCTTGATGTTTTTGATGTTTTTGATGTTTTTGAAGTTTTTGAAGTTTTTGATGTTTTTGATGTTTTTGATGTTTTTGATGTTTTTGAGGTTTTTGAGGTTTTTGATGTTTTTGATGTTTTTGATGTTTTTGATGTTTTTGATGTTTTTGATGTTTTTGATGTTTTTGATGTTTTTGATGTTTTTGATGTTTTTGATGTTTTTGATGTTTTTGATGTTTTTGATGTTATTGATGTTTTGTTTTTTTTGTTGATGTTTCTGTTTTTTATTATTATTTTTTTTTGTTGTATTTGATGTTGTTGATGTTTTTTATGTTTTTGAAGTTTTTGATGTTTTTGATTTTTTGATGTTTTTGATGTTTTTGATGTTTTTGAGGTTTTTGAGGTTTTTGATGTTTTTGATGTTTTTGATGTTTTTGATGTTTTTGATGTTTTTGATGTTTTTGATGTTTTTGATGTTTTTGATGTTTTTGATGTTTTTGATGTTTTTGATGTTTTTGATGTTTTTGATGTTTTTGATGTTATTGATGTTTTGTTTTTTTGTTGATGTTTCTGTTTTTTTTATTATTTTTTTTGTTGTATTTGATGTTGTTGATGTTTTTTATGTTTTTGAAGTTTTTGATGTTTTTGATGTTTTTGATGTTTTTGAAGTTTTTGATGTTTTTGATGTTTTTGATGTTTTTGATGTTTTTGATGTTTTTGATGTTTTTGATGTTTTTGATGTTTTTGATGTTTTTGATGTTTTTGATGTTTTTGATGTTTTTGATGTTTTTGATGTTCTTGATGTTTCTGATGTTTTTAATGTTCTTAATGTTTTTGATGTTTTTGATATTTTTGATGTTTTTGATGTTTTTGATGTTTTTGATGTTTTTGATGTTTTTGATGTTTTTGATGTTTTTGATGTTTTTGATGTTTTTGATGTTTTTGATGTTTTTGATGTTTTTGATGTTTTTGATGTTTTTGATGTTTTTGATGTTTTTGATGTTTTTGATGTTTTTGTTGTTTTTGTTGTTTTTGATGTTTTTGATGTTTTTGTTGTTTTTTTTTTTTTTTTTGATGTTTCTGTTTTTTTATTATTTTTTTTTTGCTGTATTTGATGTTGTTGATGTTTTTGATGTTTTTTATGTTTTTGATGT
This sequence comes from Drosophila pruinosa, assembly GCA_018150935.1. Lineage (NCBI taxonomy): Eukaryota > Metazoa > Arthropoda > Insecta > Diptera > Drosophilidae > Drosophila > Drosophila pruinosa. Next base: position 126,001 of record JAECWR010000140.1, on the reverse strand, counting down.
TTTTGAAGTTTTTGATGTTTTTGATGTTTTTGATGTTTTTGATGTTTTTGATGTTTTTGATGTTTTTGATGTTTTTGATGTTTTTGATGTTTTTGATGTTTTTGATGTTTTTGATGTTTTTGATGTTTTTATTGTTTTTGATGTTTTTGATGTTTTGTTTTTTTTTTGATGTTTCTGTTTTTTTATTTTTTTTTTTTTTGTTGTATTTGATGTTGTTGATGTTTTTGATGTTTTTGATGTTGTTGGTGTTTTTAATGTTTTTGATGTTTTTGATGTTTTTGATGTTGTTGATGTTTTTTTTTGTTTTTTTGTTTTTGATGTTTTTGATGTTTTTGATGTTTTTGATGTTTTTGATGTTTTTGATGTGTTTGATGTTTTTGATGTTTTTGATGTTTTTGATGTTTTTGATGTTCTTGATGTTTTTGATGTTTTTGATGTTTTTGATGTTTTTGATGTTTTTGATGTTTTTGATGTTTTTGATGTTTTTGATGTTTTTTATGTTTTTGATGTTTTTGATGTTTTTGATGTTTTTGATGTTTTTGATGTTTTTGATGTTTTTGATGTTTTTGATGTTTTTGATGTTTTTGATGTTTTTGATGTTCTTGATGTTTTTGATGTTTTTGATGTTTTTGATGTTTTTGATGTTTTTGATGTTTTTGATGTTTTTGATGTTTTTGATGTTTTTGATGTTTTTGATGTTCTTGATGTTTTTGATGTTTTCGATGTTTTTGAAGTTTTTGAAGTTTTTGATGTTTTTGATGTTTTTGATGTTTTTGATGTTTTTGATGTTTTTGATGTTTTTGATGTTTTTGATGTTTTTGATGTTTTTGATGTTTGTAATGCTTTTGATGTTTTTAATGTTCTTGATGTTTTTGATGTTTTTGATGTTTTTAATGTTTTTGATGTTTTTGATATTTTTGATGTTTTTGATGTTTTTGATGTTTTTGATGTTTTTGATGTTTTTGATGTTTTTGATGTTTTTGATGTTTTTGATGTTTTTGATGTTTTTGATGTTTTTGATGTTTTTGATGTTTTTGATGTTTTTGATGTTTTTGATGTTTTTGATGTTTTTGATGTTCTTGATGTTTCTGATGTTTTAAATGTTTTTATGTTTTTGATGTGTTTGATGTTTTTGATGTTTTTGATGTTTTTGATGTTTTTGATGTTTTTGATGTTTTTGATGTTTTTGATGTTATTGATGTTTTTTTTTTTTTTGATGTTTTTGATGTTTTTGATGTTTTTGAAATTTTTGATGTTTTTGATGTTTTTGATGTTTTTGATGTTTTTGATGTTTTTGATGTTTTTGATGTTTTTGATGTTTTTGATGTTTTTGATGTTTTTGATGTTTTGTTTTTTTTTTGATGTTTCTGTTTTTTATTATTTATTTTTTTTTTTGTTGTATTTGATGTTGTTGATGTTTTTGATGTTTTTGATGTTTTTGATGTTTTTGATGTTTTTGATGTTTTTGATGTTTTTGATGTTTTTGATGTTTTTGATGTTTTTGATGTTATTGATGTTTTGTTTTTTTTTGATGTTTCTGTTTTTTTTATTATTTTTTTTGCTGTATTTGATGTTGTTGATGTTTTTGATGTTTTTATGTTTTTGATGTTTTTGAAGTTTTTGATGTTTTTGATGTTTTTGATGTTTTTGATGTTTTTGATGTTTTTGATGTTTTTGATGTTTTTGATGTTTTTGATGTTTTTGATGTTTTTGATGTTTTTGATGTTTTTGATGTTTTTGATGTTTTTGATGTTTTTGATGTTTTTGATGTTTTTGATGTTTTTGATGTTTTTGATGTTTTTGATGTTTTTGATGTTTTTATTGTTTTTGATGTTTTTGATGTTTTGTTTTTTTTTGATGTTTCTGTTTTTATTATTTTTTTTTTTTTGTGGTATTTGATGTTGTTGATGTTTTTGATGTTTTTGATGTTGTTGGTGTTTTTAATGTTTTTGATGTTTTTGATGTTTTTGATGTTGTTGATGTTTTTTTGTTTTTTTGTTTTTGATGTTTTTGATGTTTTTGATGTTTTTGATGTTTTTGATGTTTTTGATGTTTTTGATGTTTTTGATGTTTTTGATGTTTTTGATGTTCTTGATGTTTTTGATGTTTTTGATGTTTTTGATGTTTTTGATGTTTTTGATGTTTTTGATGTTTTTGATGTTTTTGATGTTTTTGATGTTTTTTATGTTTTTGATATCTTTGATGTTTTTGATGTTTTTGATGTTTTTGATGTTTTTGATGTTTTTGATGTTCTTGATGTTTTTGATGTTTTCGATGTTTTTGAAGTTTTTGAAGTTTTTGATGTTTTTGATGTTTTTGATGTTTTTGATGTTTTTGATGTTTTTGATGTTTTTGATGTTTTTGATGTTTTTGATGTTTTTTATGTTTTTGATGTTTGTTATGCTTTTGATGTTTTTAATGTTCTTGATGTTTTTGATGTTTTTGATGTTTTTAATGTTTTTGATGTTTTTGATGTTCTTGATGTTTTTGATGTTTTTAATGTTTTTGATGTTTTTGATGTTTTTGATGTTTTTGATGTTTTTGATGTTTTTGATGTTTTTGATGTTTTTGATGTTTTGATGTTCTTGATGTTTTTGATGTTTTTGATGTTTTTGAAGTTTTGAAGTTTTTGATGTTTTTGATGGTTTTGATGTTTTTGATGTTTTTGATGTTTTTGATGTTTTTGATGTTTTTTGATGTTTTTGATGTTTTTGATGTTTTTGATGTTTTTATGTTTTTGATGTTTGTAATGCTTTGATGTTTTTAATGTTCTTGATGTTTTTGATGTTTTTGATGTTTTTAATGTTTTTGATGTTTTTGATATTTTTGATGTTTTTGATGTTTTTGATGTTTTTGATGTTTTTGATGTTTTTGATGTTTTTGATGTTTTTGATGTTTTTGATGTTTTTGATGTTTTTGATGTTTTTGATGTTTTTGATGTTTTTGATGTTTTTGATGTTTTTGATGTTTTTGATGTTTTTGATGTTTTTGATGTTTTTGATGTTTTAAATGTTTTTTATGTTTTTTATGTTTTTGATGTTTTTGATGTTTTTGATGTTTTTGATGTTTTTGATGTTTTTGATGTTTTTGATGTTTTTGATGTTATTGATGTTTTTTTTTTTTTTGATGTTTCTGTTTTTTATTATTTTTTTTTTTGCTGTATTTGATGTTGTTGATGTTTTTGATGTTTTTTATGTTTTTGATGTTTTTGAAATTTTTGATGTTTTTGATGTTTTTGATGTTTTTGATGTTTTTGATGTTTTTGATGTTTTTGATGTTTTTGATGTTTTTAATGTTTTTGATGTTTTTGATGTTTTGTTTTTTTTTTGATGTTTCTGTTTTTTATTATTTATTTTTTTTTTTGTTGTATTTGATGTTGTTGATGTTTTTGATGTTGTTGGTGTTTTTAATGTTTTTGATGTTTTTGATGTTGTTGATGTTTTTTATGTTTTTGATGTTTTTGAAGTTTTTGATGTTTTTGATTTTTTGATGTTCTTGATGTTTTTGATGTTTTTAATGTTTTTGATGTTTTTGATGTTTTTGATATTTTTGATGTTTTTGATGTTTTTGATGTTTTTGATGTTTTTGATCTTTTTGATGTTCTTGATGTTTTTGATGTTTTCGATGTTTTTGAAGTTTTTGATGTTTTTGATGTTTTTGATGTTTTTGATGTTTTTGATGTTTTTGATGTTTTTGATGTTTGTAATGCTTTTGATGTTTTTAATGTTCTTGATGTTTTTGATGTTTTTGATGTTTTTAATGTTTTTAATGTTTTTGATGTTTTTGATATTTTTGATGTTTTTGATGTTTTTGATGTTTTTGATGTTTTTGATGTTTTTGATGTTTTTGATGTTCTTGATGTTTTTGATGTTTTCGATGTTTTTGAAGTTTTTGTAGTTTTTGATGTTTTTGATATTTTTGATGTTTTTGATGTTTTTGATGTTTTTGATGTTTTTGATGTTTTTGATGTTCTTGATGTGTTTGATGTTTTTGATGATTGTAATGCTTTTGATGTTTTTAATGTTTTTGATGTTTTTAATGTTTTTAATGTTTCGATGTTATTGATGTTTTTGACGTTTTTGATGTTTTTTATGTTTTTGATGTTTTTGATATTTTTGATGTTTTTTTTTTTTTTTTGATTCAATGTCGTATTTGAAGTTTTTAATGTTTTTGATGTTTTTAATTTTTTGATGTTTTTGATGTTTTTAATGTTTTAATGTTTTTAATGTTTTTGATGTTTTTGATGTTTTTGATGTTTTTGATGTTTTTGATGTTCTTGATGTTTTTGATGTTTTTGATGTTTTTGATGTTTTTGAAGTTTTTGATGTTTTTGATGTTTTTGATGTTTTTGATGTTTTTGATGTTTTTGATGTTTTTGATGTTTTTGATGTTTTTGATGTTTTTGATGTTTTTGATGTTTTTGATGTTTTTGTGTTTTTGATGTTTTTGATGTTTTTGATGTTTTTGATGTTTTTGATGTTTTTGATGTTTTTGATGTTTTTGATGTTTTTGATGTTTTTGATGTTCTTGATGTTTTTGATGTTTTCGATGTTTTTGATGTTATTGATGTTTTGATGTTATTGATGTTTTCGATGTTTTTGATGTTTTTGATGTTTGTAATGCTTTTGATGTTTTTAATGTTTTTGATGTTTTTGATATTTTTGATGTTTTGTTTTTTTTTTTTTTTTTTGATTTTATGACGTATTTGAAGTTTTTAATGTTTTTGATGTTTTTAATTTTTTGATGTTTTTGATGTTTTTGATGTGTTTGATGTTTTTGATGTTTTTGATGTTTTTGATGTTCTTGATGTTTTTGATGTTTTTGATGTTTTTGATGTTTTTGATGTTTTCGATGTTATTGATGTTTTTGATGTTATTGATGTTTTCGATGTTTTTGATGTTTTTGATGTTTGTAATGCTTTTGATGTTTTTAATGTTTTTGATGTTTTTGATATTTTTGATGTTTTGTTTTTTTTTTTTGTTTTTGATTTTATGACGTATTTGAAGTTTTTAATGTTTTTGATGTTTTTAATTTTTTTATGTTTTTGATGTTTTTGATGTGTGTGATGTTTTTGATGTTTTTGATGTTTTTGGTATTTTCAATGTTTTTAATGTTTTGTAATGTAATGCTTTTGATGTTTTTAATGTTTTTGATGTTTTTAATGTTTTGATGTTATTGATGTTTTTGACGTTTTGCATGTTTTTGATGTTTTTGATGTTCTTGATATTTTTGATGTTTTTAATGTTTTTGATGTTTTTGATATTTATGATGTTTTTGATGTTTTTGATGTTTTTGATGTTTTTGATGTTTTTGATGTTCTTGATGTTTTTGATGTTTTCGATGTTTTTGAAGTTTTTGTAGTTTTTGATGTTTTTGATATTTTTGATGTTTTTGATGTTTTTGATGTTTTTGATGTTCTTGATGTTTTTGATGTTTTCTATGTTTTTGAAGTTTTTGAAGTTTTTGATGTTTTTGATGTTTTTGATGTTCTTGATGTTTTTGATGTTTTTGATGTTTTTGATGTTTTCGATGTTATTGATGTTTTTGATGTTATTGATGTTTTTGATGTTTTTGATGATTGTAATGCTTTTGATGTTTTTAATGTTTTTGATGTTTTTAATGTTTTTAATGTTTCGATGTTATTGATGTTTTTGACGTTTTTGATGTTTTTTATGTTTTTGATGTTTTTGATATTTTTGATGTTTTTTTTTTTTTTTTGATTTAATGACGTATTTGAAGTTTTTAATGTTTTTGATGTTTTTAATTTTTTGATGTTTTTGATGTTTTTAATGTTTTTAATGTTTTTAATGTTTTTGATGTTTTTGATGTTTTTGATGTTTTTGATGTTTTTGATGTTTTTGATGTTTTTGATGTTTTTGATGTTTTTGATGTTTTTGATGTTTTTGAAGTTTTTGATGTTTTTTGATGTTTTTGATGTTTTGATGTTTTTGATGTTTTTGATGTTTTTGATGTTTTTGATGTTTTTGATGTTTTTGATGTTTTTGATGTTTTTGATGTTTTTGATGTTTTTGATGTTTTTGATGTTTTTGATGTTTTTGATGTTTTTGATGTTTTTGATGTTCTTGATGTTTTTGATGTTTTCGATGTTTTCGATGTTATTGATGTTTTTGATGTTATTGATGTTTTCGATGTTTTTGATGTTTGTAATGCTTTTGATGTTTTTAATGTTTTTGATGTTTTTGATATTTTTGATGTTTTGTTTTTTTTTTTTTGTTTTTGATTTTATGACGTATTTGAAGTTTTTAATGTTTTTGATGTTTCTAATTTTTTGATGTTTTTGATGTTTTTGATGTGTTTGATGTTTTTGATGTTTTTGATGTTTTTGATGTTCTTGATGTTTTTGATGTTTTTGATGTTTTTGATGTTTTCGATGTTATTGATGTTTTTGATGTTATTGATGTTTTCGATGTTTTTGATGTTTTTGATGTTTGTAATGCTTTTGATGTTTTTAATGTTTTTGATGTTTTTGATATTTTTGATGTTTTGTTTTTTTTTTTTGTTTTTGATTTTATGACGTATTTGAAGTTTTTAATGTTTTTGATATTTTTAATTTTTTGATGTTTTTGATGTTTTTGATGTGTGTGATGTTTTTGATGTTTTTGATGTTTTTGGTATTTTCAATGTTTTTAATGTTTTGTAATGTAATGCTTTTGATGTTTTTAATGTTTTTGATGTTTTAAATGTTTTGATGTTATTGATGTTTTTGACGTTTTGCATGTTTTTGATGTTCTTGATATTTTTGATGTTTTTGATGTTTTTGATGTTCTTGATGTTTTTGATGTTTTTGATGTTTTCGATGTTATTGATGTTTTTGATGTTTTTGATGTTTTTGATGTTTTTGATGTTTTTGATGTTTTTGATGTTTTTGATGTTTTTGATGTTTTTGATGTTTTTGATGTTCTTGATGTTTTTGATGTTTTTGATGTTTTTGATGTTTTTGATGTTTTTGATGTTTTTGATGTTTTTGATGTTTTTGATGTTTTTGATGTTTTTGATGTTTTTGATGTTTTTGATGTTTTTGATGTTTTTGATGTTTTTGTTGTTTTTGATGTTTTTGGTGTTTTTGATGTTTTTGATGTTTTTGATGTTTTGTTTTTTTGTTGATGTTTCTGTTTTTTATTATTATTTTTTTTTGTTGTATTTGATGTTGTTGATGTTTTTTATGTTTTTGATGTTTTTGAAGTTTTTGATGTTTTTGATGTTTTTGATGTTTTTGATGTTTTTGAAGTTTTTGATGTTTTTGATGTTTTTGATGTTTTTGATGTTTTTGATGTTTTTGATGTTTTTGATGTTTTTGATGTTTTTGATGTTTTTGATGTTTTTGATGTTTTTGATGTTTTTGATGTTTTTGATGTTTTTGATGTTTTTGATGTTTTTGATGTTCTTGATGTTTCTGATGTTTTTAATGTTTTGATGTTTTTGATGTTTTTTGATGTTTTTGATGTTTTTGATGTTTTTGATGTTTTTGATGTTTTTGATGTTTTTGATGTTTTGATGTTTTTGATGTTTTTGATGTTTTTGATGTTTTTGATGTTTTTGATGTTTTTGATGTTTTTGATGTTTTTGATGTTTTTGATGTTTTTGCTGTTTTGATGTTTTTGATGTTTTGATGTTTTTGATGTTTTTGATGTTTTTGATGTTTTTGATGTTTTTGATGTTTTGTTTTTTTTTTTTGATGTTTCTGTTTTTTATTATTTTTTTTTTTGCTGTATATGATGTTGTTGATGTTTTTGATGTTTTTGATGTTTTTGATGTTTTTGAAGTTTTGATGTTTTTGATGTTTTTGATGTTTTTGGTGTTTTTGATGTTTTTGATGTTTTTGATGTTTTTGATGTTTTTGATGTTTTTGATGTTTTTGATGTTTTTGATGTTTTTGATGTTTTTGATGTTTTTGATGTTTTTGATGTTTTGATGTTTTTGATGTTTTTGATGTTTTTATTGTTTTTGATGTTTTTGATGTTTTGTTTTTTTTTTTGATGTTTCTGTTTTTTATTATTTTTTTTTTTTTGTTGTATTTGATGTTGTTGATGTTTTTGATGTTGTTGGTGTTTTTAATGTTTTTGATGTTTTCGATGTTTTTGATGTTGTTGATGTTTTTTTTGTTTTTTTGTTTTTTGATGTTTTTGATGTTTTTGATGTTTTTGATGTTTTTGATGTTTTTGATGTTTTTGATGTTTTTGATGTTTTTGATGTTTTTGATGTTCTTGATGTTTTTGATGTTTTTGATGTTTTTAATGTTTTTGATGTTTTTGATGTTTTTGATGTTTTTGATGTTTTTTATGTTTTTGATGTTTTTGATGTTTTTGATGTTTTTGATGTTTTTGATGTTTTTGATGTTTTTGATGTTTTTGATGTTTTTGATGTTTTTGATGTTTTTGATGTTTTTGATGTTCTTGATGTTTTTGATGTTTTTAATGTTTTTGATGTTTTTGATGTTTTTGATATTTTTGATGTTTTTGATGTTTTTGATGTTTGTGATGTTTTTGATGTTTTTGATGTTCTTGATGTTTTTGATGTTTTCGATGTTTTTGAAGTTTTTGAAGTTTTTGATGTTTTTGATGTTTTTGATGTTTTTGATGTTTTTGATGTTTTTGATGTTTTTGATGTTTTTGATGTTTTTGATGTTTTTGATGTTTTTGATGTTTGTAATGCTTTTGATGTTTTTAATGTTCTTGATGTTTTTGATGTGTTTGATGTTTTTGATGTTTTTGATGTTTTTGATGTTTTTGATGTTTTTGATGTTTTTGATGTTTTTGATGTTTTTGATGTTTTTGATGTTTTTGATGTTTTTGATGTTTTTGATGTTTCTGATGTTTTAAATGTTTTTAATGTTTTTGATGTTTTTGATGTTTTTGATGTTTTTGATGTTTTTGATGTTTTTGATGTTTTTGATGTTTTTGATGTTTTTGATGTTTTTGATGTTTTTGATGTTTTTGATGTTTTTGATGTTTTTGATGTTTTTGATGTTATTGATGTTTTGTTTTTTTTTTTGATGTTTCTGTTTTTTATTATTTTTTTTTTTTTGCTGTATTTGATGTTGTTGATGTTTTTGATGTTTTTGATGTTTTTGAAGTTTTTGATGTTTTGATGTTTTTGATGTTTTTGATGTTTTTTGATGTTTTTTTTGTTTTTGATGTTTTTGATGTTTTGTTTTTTTTTTTGATGTTTCTGTTTTTTATTATTTATTTTTTTTTTTGTTGTATTTGATGTTGTTGATGTTTTTGATGTTTTTGATGTTTTTGATGTTTTTGATGTTGTTGGTGTTTTTAATGTTTTTGATGTTTTTGATGTTTTTGATGTTGTTGATGTTTTTGATGTTTTTGAAGTTTTTGATGTTTTTGATTTTTTTGATGTTCTTGATGTTTTTGATGTTTTTAATGTTTTTGATGTTTTTGATGTTTTTGATATTTTTGATGTTTTTGATGTTTTTGATGTTTTTGATGTTTTTGATGTTCTTGATGTTTTTGATGTTTTCGATGTTTTTGAAGTTTTTGATGTTTTTGATGTTTTTGATGTTTTTGATGTTTTTGATGTTTGTAATGCTTTTGATGTTTTTAATGTTCTTGATGTTTTTGATGTTTCTGATGTTTTTGAAGTTTTTGTAGTTTTTGATGTTTTTGATATTTTTGATGTTTTTGATGTTTTTGATGTTTTTGATGTTTTTGATGTTTTTGATGTTCTTGATGTTTTTGATGTTTTCTATGTTTTTGAAGTTTTTGATGTTTTTGATGTTTTTGATGTTTGTAATGCTTTTGATGTTTTTAATGTTCTTGATGTTTTTGATGTTTTTGATGTTTTTAATGTTTTTAATGTTTTCGATGTTTTTGATATTTTTGATATTTTTGATGTTTTTGATGTTTTTGATGTTTTTGATGTTTTTGATGTTTTTGATGTTTTTGATGTTTTTGATGTTTTTGATGTTCTTGATGTTTTTGATGTTTTCGATGTTTTTGAAGTTTTTGTAGTTTTTGATGTTTTTGATATTTTTGATGTTTTTGATGTTTTTGATGTTTGTGATGTTTTTGATGTTTTTGATGTTCTTGATGTTTTTGATGTTTTCTATGTTTTTGAAGTTTTTGAAGTTTTTGATGTTTTTGATGTTTTTGATGTTGTTGATGTTTTTGATGTTTTGATGTTTTTGATGTTTTCGATGTTATTGATGTTTTTGATGTTATTGATGTTTTTTGATGTTTTTGATGTTTGTAATGCTTTTGATGTTTTTAATGTTTTTGATGTTTTTAATGTTTTTAATGTTTCGATGTTATTGATGTTTTTGACGTTTTTGATGTTTTTTATGTTTTTGATGTTTTTGATATTTTTGATGTTTTTTTTTTTTTTTTTGATTTAATGACGTATTTGAACTTTTTAATGTTTTTGATGTTTTTAATTTTTTGATGTTTTTGATGTTTTTGATGTTTTTAATGTTTTTAATGTTTTTAATGTTTTTGATGTTTTTGATGTTTTTGATGTTTTTGATGTTTTTGATGTTTTTGATGTTTTTGATGTTCTTGATGTTTTTGATGTTTTTGATGTTTTTGATGTTTTTGAAGTTTTTGATGTTTTTGATGTTTTTGATGTTTTTGATGTTTTTGATGTTTTTGATGTTTTTGATGTTTTTGATGTTTTTGATGTTTTTGATGTTCTTGATGCTTTTGATGCTTTTGATGTTTTCGATGTTATTGATGTTTTTGATGTTATTGATGTTTTCGATGTTTTTGATGTTTTTGATGTTCTTGATGTTTTTGATGTTTTCGATGTTTTTGAAGTTTTTGTAGTTTTTGATGTTTTTGATATTTTTGATGTTTTTGATGTTTTTGATGTTTTTGATGTTTTGAAGTTTTTGATGTTTTTGATGTTTTTGATGTTTTTGATGTTTTTGATGTTTTTGATGTTTTTGATGTTTTTGATGTTCTTGATGTTTTTGATGTTTTCGATGTTTTTGAAGTTTTTGATGTTTTTGATGTTTTTGATGTTTTTGATGTTTTTGATGTTTGTAATGCTTTTGATGTTTTTAATGTTCTTGATGTTTTTGATGTTTCTGATGTTTTTGAAGTTTTTGTAGTTTTTGATGTTTTTGATGTTTTTGATGTTTTTGATGTTTTTGATGTTTTTGATGTTTTTGATGTTTTTAATGTTTTTGATGTTTTTGATATTTTTGATATTTTTGATGTTTGTAATGCTTTTGATGTTTTTAATGTTCTTGATGTTTTTGATGTTTTTGATGTTTTTAATGTTTTTAATGTTTTTGATGTTTTTGATATTTTTGATATTTTTGATGTTTTTGATGTTTTTGATGTTTTTGATGTTTTTGATGTTTTTGATGTTTTTGATGTTTTTGATGTTCTTGATGTTTTTGATGTTTTCGATGTTTTTGAAGTTTTTGTAGTTTTTGATGTTTTTGATATTTTTGATGTTTTTGATGTTTTTGATGTTTGTGATGTTTTTGATGTTTTTGATGTTCTTGATGTTTTTGATGTTTTCTATGTTTTTGAAGTTTTTGAAGTTTTTGATGTTTTTGATGTTTTTGATGTTGTTGATGTTTTTGATGTTTTTGATGTTTTTGATGTTTTTGATGTTTTTGATGTTTTCGATGTTATTGATGTTTTTGATGTTATTGATGTTTTTGATGTTTTTGATGTTTGTAATGCTTTTGATGTTTTTAATGTTTTTGATGTTTTTAATGTTTTTAATGTTTCGATGTTATTGATGTTTTTGACGTTTTTGATGTTTTTTATGTTTTTGATGTTTTTGATATTTTTGATGTTTTTTTTTTTTTTTGATTTAATGACGTATTTGAAGTTTTTAATGTTTTTGATGTTTTTAATTTTTTGATGTTTTTGATGTTTTTGATGTTTTTAATGTTTTTAATGTTTTTAATGTTTTTGATGTTTTTGATGTTTTTGATGTTTTTGATGTTTTTGATGTTTTTGATGTTTTTGATGTTTTTGATGTTTTTGATGTTTTTGATGTTCTTGATGTTTTTGATGTTTTTGATGTTTTTGATGTTTTTGATGTTTTTGAAGTTTTTGATGTTTTTGATGTTTTTGATGTTTTTGATGTTTTTGATGTTTTTGATGTTTTTGATGTTCTTGATGTTTTTGATGTTTTTGATGTTTTCGATGTTATTGATGTTTTTGATGTTATTGATGTTTTCGATGTTTTTGATGTTTTTGATGTTCTTGATGTTTTTGATGTTTTCGATGTTTTTGAAGTTTTTGTAGTTTTTGATGTTTTTGATATTTTTGATGTTTTTGATGTTTTTGATGTTTTTGATGTTTTTGAAGTTTTTGATGTTTTTGATGTTTTTGATGTTTTTGATGTTTTTGATGTTTTTGATGTTCTTGATGTTTTTGATGTTTTCGATGTTTTTGAAGTTTTTGATGTTTTTGATGTTTTTGATGTTTTTGATGTTTTTGATGTTTGTAATGCTTTTGATGTTTTTAATGTTCTTGATGTTTTTGATGTTTCTGATGTTTTTGAAGTTTTTGTAGTTTTTGATGTTTTTGATGTTTTTGATGTTTTTGATGTTTTTGATGTTTTTGATGTTTTTGATGTTCTTGATGTTTTTGATGTTTTCTATGTTTTTGAAGTTTTTGATGTTTTTGATGTTTTTGATGTTTGTAATGCTTTTGATGTTTTTAATGTTCTTGATGTTTTTGATGTTTTTGATGTTTTTAATGTTTTTAATGTTTTTGATGTTTTTGATATTTTTGATATTTTTGATGTTTTTGATGTTTTTGATGTTTTTGATGTTTTTGATGTTTTTGATGTTTTTGATGTTTTTGATGTTCTTGATGTTTTTGATGTTTTCGATGTTTTTGAAGTTTTTGTAGTTTTTGATGTTTTTGATATTTTTGATGTTTTTGATGTTTTTGATGTTTGTGATGTTTTTGATGTTTTTGATGTTCTTGATGTTTTTGATGTTTTCTATGTTTTTGAAGTTTTTGAAGTTTTTGATGTTTTTGATGTTTTTGATGTTGTTGATGTTTTTGATGTTTTTGATGTTTTTGATGTTTTCGATGTTATTGATGTTTTTGATGTTATCGATGTTTTTGATGTTTTTGATGTTTGTAATGCTTTTGATGTTTTTAATGTTTTTGATGTTTTTAATGTTTTTAATGTTTCGATGTTATTGATGTTTTTGACGTTTTTGATGTTTTTTATGTTTTTGATGTTTTTGATATTTTTGATGTTTTTTTTTTTTTTTGATTTAATGACGTATTTGAAGTTTTTAATGTTTTTGATGTTTTTAATTTTTGATGTTTTTGATGTTTTTGATGTTTTTAATGTTTTTAATGTTTTTAATGTTTTTGATGTTTTTGATGTTTTTGATGTTTTTGATGTTTTTGATGTTTTTGATGTTTTTGATGTTTTTGAAGTTTTTGATGTTTGTGATGTTCTTGATGTCTTGATGTTATTGATTTTATTGATGTTTTTGATGTTTTTGATGTTTTTGATGTTTTTGATGTTTTTGATGTTTTTGATGTTTTCGATGTTTTTGATGTTTTTGAAGTTTTTGATGTTTTTGATGTTTGTGATGTTCTTGATGTCTTGATGTTATTGATTTTATTGATGTTTTTGATGTTTTTGATGTTATTGATGTTTTTTTTTTGTTTTTGATGTTTTCGATGTTTTTGATGATTTTACATGTTTTGATGATTTTGATGTTTTGTATGTTTTGATGTGTTAGATGTTTTTGATATTTTTGATGTTTTTGATGTTTTTGATGTTTTTGATGTTTTTGATGTTTTTGATGTTTTTGATGTTTTCGATGTTTTTGATGTTCTTGATGTTTTTGATGTTTTCGATGTTTTTGAAGTTTTGTAGTTTTTGATGTTTTTGATGTTTTTGATGTTTTTGATGTTTTTGATGTTTTTGATGTTTTTGATGTTTTTGATGTTTTTGATGTTTTTGATGTTTTCTATGTTTTTGAAGTTTTTGAAGTTTTTGATGTTTTTGATGTTTTTGATGTTGTTGATGTTTTTGATGTTTTGATGTTTTTGATGTTTTCGATGTTATTGATGTTTTTGATGTTATTGATGTTTTTGATGTTTTTGATGTTTGTAATGCTTTGATGTTTTTAATGTTTTTGATGTTTTTAATGTTTTTAATGTTTCGATGTTATTGATGTTTTTGACGTTTTTGATGTTTTTTATGTTTTTGATGTTTTTGATATTTTTGATGTTTTTTTTTTTTTTTTGATTTAATGACGTATTTGAAGTTTTTAATGTTTTTGATGTTTTTAATTTTTTGATGTTTTTGATGTTTTTGATGTTTTTAATGTTTTTAATGTTTTTAATGTTTTTGATGTTTTTGATGTTTTTGATGTTTTTGATGTTTTTGATGTTTTTGATGTTTTTGATGTTCTTGATGTTTTTGATGTTTTTGATGTTTTTGATGTTTTTGATGTTTTTGAAGTTTTTGATGTTTTTGATGTTTTTGATGTTTTTGATGTTTTTGATGTTTTTGATGTTTTTGATGTTCTTGATGTTTTTGATGTTTTTGATGTTTTCGATGTTATTGATGTTTTTGATGTTATTGATGTTTTCGATGTTTTTGATGTTTTTGATGTTTGTAATGCTTTTGATGTTTTTAATGTTTTTGATGTTTTTGATATTTTTGATGTTTTGTTTTTTTTTTTGTTTTTGATTTTATGACGTATTTGAAGTTTTTAATGTTTTTGATGTTTTTAATTTTTTGATGTTTTTGATGTTTTTGATGTGTTTGATGTTTTTGATGTTTTTGATGTTTTTGATGTTTTTGATGTTCTTGATGTTTTTGATGTTTTTGATGTTTTTGATGTTTTCGATGTTATTGATGTTTTTGATGTTATTGATGTTTTCGATGTTTTTGATGTTTTTGATGTTTGTAATGCTTTTGATGTTTTTAATGTTTTTGATGTTTTTGATATTTTTGATGTTTTGTTTTTTTTTTTTTGTTTTTGATTTTATGACGTATTTGAAGTTTTTAATGTTTTTGATGTTTTTAATTTTTTGATGTTTTTGATGTGTTTGATGTTTTTGGTATTTTCAATATTTTTAATGTTTTGTAATGTAATGCTTTTGATGTTTTTAATGTTTTTGATGTTTTTAATGTTTTGATGTTATTGATGTTTTTGACGTTTTGCATGTTTTGATGTTTTTGATGTTCTTGATATTTTTGATGTTTTTGATGTTTTTGATGTTTTTGATGTTTTTAATGTTTTGATGTTTTTGATGTTTTTGATGTTTTTGATGTTTCGGATGTTTTTGATGTTTTTGATTTTTTTGACGTTTTTGATGTTTTTGATTTTTTTGATGTTTTGTTTTTTTTTTTTTTTTTTTTTTGATTTTATGACGTATTTGACGTTTTTGATGTTTTTGATGTTTTTGATGTTTTTAATTTTTTAATGTTTTTGATGTTTTGATGTTTTGTTTTTTTTATGTTTTTGATTTTCGATGTTTTTGATATTTTCGATGTTTTCAATATTTTGATGTTTTTGATGCTTTCGATGTTTTTGATGTTTTTGATGTTATTGATGTTTTGATTTTTTTTTTGATGTTTCTGTTTTTTATTTATTTATTTATTTTTTTTGTATTTGATGTTGTTGATGTTTTTGATGTTTTTTATGTTTTTGATGTTTTTGATGTTTTTCAAGTTTTGATGTTTTTGATGTTTTTGATGTTTTTGATGTTTTTGATGTTATATTTTTGATGTTTTTGATGTTTTTGATGTTTTTGATGTTTTTGATGTTTTGATGTTTTGATGTTTTTGATGTTTTTGATGTTTTTAATGTTTTTGATGTTTTTGATGTTTTTGATGTTTTTTTGATGTTTTTAATGTTTTTGATGTTTTTGATGTTTTGTTTTTTTTTTTTGATGTTTCTGTTTTTATTATTTATTTTTTTTTGCTGTATTTGATGTTGTTGATGTTTTTGATGTTTTTGATGTTTTTGAAGTTTTTGATGTTTTTGATGTTTTTGATGTTTTTGATGTTTTTGATGTTTTTAATGTTTTTGATGTTTTTGATGTTTTGTTTTTTTTTTTGATGTTTCTGTTTTTTATTATTTATTTTTTTTTGTTGTATTTGATGTTGTTGATGTTTTTGATGTTTTGATGTTTTGATGTTTTTGATGTTGTTGGTGTTTTTAATGTTTTTGATGTTTTTGATGTTTTTGATGTTGTTGATGTTTTTGATGTTTTTGAAGTTTTTGATGTTTTTGATTTTTTTGATGTTCTTGATGTTTTTGATGTTTTTAATGTTTTTGATGTTTTTGATGTTTTTGATGTTTTTGATGTTTTTGATGTTTTTGATGTTTTTGATGTTTTTGATGTTCTTGATGTTTTTGATGTTTTCGATGTTTTTGAAGTTTTGATGTTTTTGATGTTTTTGATGTTTTTGATGTTTTTGATGTTTGTAATGCTTTTGATGTTTTTAATGTTCTTGATGTTTTTGATGTTTCTGATGTTTTTGAAGTTTTTGTAGTTTTTGATGTTTTGATATTTTTGATGTTTTTGATGTTTTTGATGTTTTTGATGTTTTTGATGTTTTTGATGTTCTTGATGTTTTTGATGTTTTCTATGTTTTTGAAGTTTTTGATGTTTTTGATGTTTTTGATGTTTGTAATGCTTTTGATGTTTTTAATGTTCTTGATGTTTTTGATGTTTTTGATGTTTTTAATGTTTTTAATGTTTTCGATGTTTTTGATATTTTGATATTTTTGATGTTTTTGATGTTTTGATGTTTTTGATGTTTTTGATGTTTTTTGATGTTTTTGATGTTTTTGATGTTTTTGATGTTCTTGATGTTTTTGATGTTTTCGATGTTTTGAAGTTTTGTAGTTTTTGATGTTTTTGATATTTTGATGTTTTTGATGTTTTTGATGTTTGTGATGTTTTTGATGTTTTTGATGTTCTTGATGTTTTTGATGTTTTCTATGTTTTTGAAGTTTTTGAAGTTTTTGATGTTTTGATGTTTTTGATGTTGTTGATGTTTTGATGTTTTTGATGTTTTTGATGTTTTCGATGTTATTGATGTTTTTGATGTTATTGATGTTTTTGATGTTTTTGATGTTTGTAATGCTTTTGATGTTTTTAATGTTTTTGATGTTTTTAATGTTTTTAATGTTTCGATGTTATTGATGTTTTTGACGTTTTTGATGTTTTTTATGTTTTTGATGTTTTTGATATTTTTGATGTTTTTTTTTTTTTTTTTTGATTTAATGACGTATTTGAACTTTTTAATGTTTTTGATGTTTTTAATTTTTTGATGTTTTTGATGTTTTTGATGTTTTTAATGTTTTTAATGTTTTTAATGTTTTTGATGTTTTTGATGTTTTTGATGTTTTTGATGTTTTTGATGTTTTGATGTTTTTGATGTTCTTGATGTTTTTGATGTTTTGATGTTTTTGATGTTTTTGAAGTTTTGATGTTTTTGATGTTTTTGATGTTTTGATGTTTTTGATGTTTTTGATGTTTTGATGTTTTGATGTTTTTGATGTTTTTGATGTTCTTGATGCTTTTGATGCTTTTGATGTTTTCGATGTTATTGATGTTTTGATGTTATTGATGTTTTCGATGTTTTTGATGTTTTTGATGTTCTTGATGTTTTTGATGTTTTCGATGTTTTTGAAGTTTTTGTAGTTTTTGATGTTTTTGATATTTTTGATGTTTTTGATGTTTTGATGTTTTTGATGTTTTTGAAGTTTTTGATGTTTTGATGTTTTTGATGTTTTGATGTTTTTGATGTTTTTGATGTTTTGATGTTTTTGATGTTCTTGATGTTTTTGATGTTTTCGATGTTTTTGAAGTTTTTTTGATGTTTTTGATGTTTTTGATGTTTTTGATGTTTTTGATGTTTGTAATGCTTTTGATGTTTTTAATGTTCTTGATGTTTTTGATGTTTCTGATGTTTTTGAAGTTTTTGTAGTTTTTGATGTTTTGATGTTTTTGATGTTTTTGATGTTTTTGATGTTTTTGATGTTTTTGATGTTTTTAATGTTTTTGATGTTTTTGATATTTTTGATATTTTTGATGTTTGTAATGCTTTTGATGTTTTTAATGTTCTTGATGTTTTTGATGTTTTTGATGTTTTTAATGTTTTTAATGTTTTTGATGTTTTTGATATTTTGATATTTTTGATGTTTTGATGTTTTGATGTTTTTGATGTTTTTGATGTTTTGATGTTTTTGATGTTTTTGATGTTCTTGATGTTTTTGATGTTTTCGATGTTTTGAAGTTTTTGTAGTTTTTTGATGTTTTTGATATTTTTGATGTTTTTGATGTTTTTGATGTTTGTGATGTTTTTGATGTTTTTGATGTTCTTGATGTTTTGATGTTTTCTATGTTTTTGAAGTTTTTGAAGTTTTTGATGTTTTTGATGTTTTTGATGTTGTTGATGTTTTGATGTTTTTGATGTTTTTGATGTTTTGATGTTTTTGATGTTTTCGATGTTATTGATGTTTTTGATGTTATTGATGTTTTTGATGTTTTTGATGTTTGTAATGCTTTTGATGTTTTTAATGTTTTTGATGTTTTTAATGTTTTTAATGTTTCGATGTTATTGATGTTTTTGACGTTTTTGATGTTTTTTATGTTTTTGATGTTTTTGATATTTTTGATGTTTTTTTTTTTTTTTTTTTATTTAATGACGTATTTGAAGTTTTTAATGTTTTTGATGTTTTTAATTTTTTGATGTTTTTGATGTTTTTGATGTTTTTAATGTTTTTAATGTTTTTAATGTTTTTGATGTTTTGATGTTTTTGATGTTTTGATGTTTTTGATGTTTTTGATGTTTTTGATGTTTTTGATGTTTTGATGTTTTTGATGTTCTTGATGTTTTTGATGTTTTTGATGTTTTTGATGTTTTGATGTTTTTGAAGTTTTGATGTTTTTGATGTTTTTGATGTTTTTGATGTTTTTGATGTTTTTTGATGTTTTGATGTTCTTGATGTTTTTGATGTTTTTGATGTTTTCGATGTTATTGATGTTTTTGATGTTTTTGATGTTTTTGATGTTTTTGATGTTTTTGATGTTTTTGATGTTTTTGATGTTTTGATGTTTTTGATGTTTTTGTAGTTTTTGATGTTTTTGATGTTTTTGATGTTTTTGATGTTTTTGATGTTTTGATGTTTTGATGTTTTTGATGTTTTTGATGTTTTTGATGTTTTTGATGTTTTTGATGTTTTTGATGTTCTTGATGTTTTTGATGTTTTCGATGTTTTTGAAGTTTTTGATGTTTTTGATGTTTTTGATGTTTTTGATGTTTTTGATGTTTGTAATGCTTTTGATGTTTTTAATGTTCTTGATGTTTTTGATGTTTTTGATGTTTTTGATGTTTTTGTAGTTTTTGATGTTTTTGATGTTTTTGATGTTTTTGATGTTTTTGATGTTTTGATGTTTTGATGTTCTTGATGTTTTTGATGTTTTCTATGTTTTTGAAGTTTTTGATGTTTTTGATGTTTTTGATGTTTGTAATGCTTTTGATGTTTTTAATGTTCTTGATGTTTTTGATGTTTTTGATGTTTTTAATGTTTTTAATGTTTTTGATGTTTTTGATATTTTTGATATTTTTGATGTTTTTGATGTTTTTGATGTTTTTGATGTTTTTGATGTTTTTGATGTTTTTGATGTTTTTGATGTTCTTGATGTTTTTGATGTTTTCGATGTTTTTGAAGTTTTTGTAGTTTTTGATGTTTTTGATATTTTTGATGTTTTTGATGTTTTTGATGTTTTTGATGTTTTTGATGTTTTTGATGTTCTTGATGTTTTTGATGTTTTCTATGTTTTTGAAGTTTTGAAGTTTTTGATGTTTTGATGTTTTTGATGTTTTTGATGTTGTTGATGTTTTTGATGTTTTTGATGTTTTTGATGTTTTCGATGTTATTGATGTTTTTGATGTTATCGATGTTTTTGATGTTTTGATGTTTGTAATGCTTTTGATGTTTTTAATGTTTTTGATGTTTTTAATGTTTTTAATGTTTCGATGTTATTGATGTTTTTGACGTTTTTGATGTTTTTTATGTTTTTGATGTTTTTGATATTTTTGATGTTTTTTTTTTTTTTTTTGATTTAATGACGTATTTGAAGTTTTTAATGTTTTTGATGTTTTTAATTTTTTGATGTTTTTGATGTTTTTGATGTTTTTAATGTTTTTAATGTTTTTAATGTTTTTGATGTTTTTGATGTTTTTGATGTTTTTGATGTTTTTGATGTTTTTGATGTTTTTGATGTTTTTGAAGTTTTTGATGTTTGTGATGTTCTTGATGTCTTGATGTTATTGATTTTATTGATGTTTTGATGTTTTTGATGTTTTTGATGTTTTTGATGTTTTTGATGTTTTTGATGTTTTTGATGTTTTTGATGTTTTTGATGTTTTTGATGTTTTTGATGTTTGTGATGTTCTTGATGTCTTGATGTTATTGATTTTATTGATGTTTTTGATGTTTTTGATGTTATTGATGTTTTTTTTTTGTTTTGATGTTTTCGATGTTTTTGATGATTTTACATGTTTTTGATGATTTTGATGTTTTGTATGTTTTTGATGTGTTAGATGTTTTTGATATTTTTGATGTTTTTGATGTTTTTGATGTTTTTGATGTTTTTGATGTTTTTGATGTTTTTGATGTTTTCGATGTTTTTGATGTTCTTGATGTTTTGATGTTTTCGATGTTTTTGAAGTTTTTGTAGTTTTTGATGTTTTTGATATTTTTGATGTTTTTGATGTTTTTGATGTTTGTGATGTTTTTGATGTCTTTGATGTTCTTGATGTTTTTGATGTTTTCTATGTTTTTGAAGTTTTTGAAGTTTTTGATGTTTTTGATGTTTTTGATGTTGTTGATGTTTTTGATGTTTTGATGTTTTTGATGTTTTCGATGTTATTGATGTTTTGATGTTATTGATGTTTTGATGTTTTGATGTTTGTAATGCTTTTGATGTTTTTAATGTTTTTGATGTTTTTAATGTTTTTAATGTTTTGGTGTTTTTGATGTTTTTGACGTTTTTGATGTTTTTATGTTTTTGATGTTTTTGATATTTTTGATGTTTTTTTTTTTTTTTTTTGATTTAATGACGTATTTGAAGTTTTTAATGTTTTTGATGTTTTTAATTTTTGATGTTTTTGATGTTTTTGATGTTTTTAATGTTTTTAATGTTTTTAATGTTTTGATGTTTTTGATGTTTTTGATGTTTTGATGTTTTTGATGTTTTTGATGTTTTTGATGTTCTTGATGTTTTTGATGTTTTGATGTTTTTGATGTTTTTGATGTTTTTGAAGTTTTTGATGTTTTTGATGTTTTTGATGTTTTTGATGTTTTTGATGTTTTTGATGTTTTTGATGTTCTTGATGTTTTTGATGTTTTTGATGTTTTCGATGTTATTGATGTTTTTGATGTTATTGATGTTTTCGATGTTTTTGATGTTTTTGATGTTTGTAATGCTTTTGATGTTTTTAATGTTTTTGATGTTTTTGATATTTTTGATGTTTTGTTTTTTTTTTGTTTTTGATTTTATGACGTATTTGAAGTTTTTAATGTTTTTGATGTTTTTAATTTTTTGATGTTTTTGATGTTTTTGATGTGTTTGATGTTTTTGATGTTTTTGATGTTTTTGATGTTTTTGATGTTCTTGATGTTTTTGATGTTTTTGATGTTTTGATGTTTTCGATGTTATTGATGTTTTTGATGTTATTGATGTTTTCGATGTTTTTGATGTTTTTGATGTTTGTAATGCTTTTGATGTTTTTAATGTTTTTGATGTTTTTGATATTTTTGATGTTTTGTTTTTTTTTTTTGTTTTTGATTTTATGACGTATTTGAAGTTTTTAATGTTTTTGATGTTTTTAATTTTTGATGTTTTTGATGTGTTTGATGTTTTTGGTATTTTCAATATTTTTAATGTTTTGTAATGTAATGCTTTTGATGTTTTTAATGTTTTTGATGTTTTTAATGTTTTGATGTTATTGATGTTTTTGACGTTTTGCATGTTTTTGATGTTTTTGATGTTCTTGATATTTTTGATGTTTTTGATGTTTTTGATGTTTTTGATGTTTTTAATGTTTTGATGTTTTTGATGTTTTTGATGTTTTTGATGTTTCGGATGTTTTTGATGTTTTTGATTTTTTTGACGTTTTTGATGTTTTTGATTTTTTTGATGTTTTGTTTTTTTTTTTTTTTGATGTTTTTGATTTTATGACGTATTTGACGTTTTTGATGTTTTTGATGTTTTTGATGTTTTTGATGTTTTAGATGTTTTTGATGTTTTTGATTTTTTTGATGTTTTGTTTTTTTTTTTGATGTTTTTGATTTTATGACGTATTTGAGGTTTTGAAGTTTTGATATATTTGATGTTTTTGATGCTTTCGATGTTTTTGATGTTTTTGATGTTATTGATGTTTTGATTTTTTTTTTTGATGTTTCTGTTTTTTATTTATTTATTTATTTTTTTTGTATTTGATGTTGTTGATGTTTTTGATGTTTTTTATGTTTTTGATGTTTTTGATGTTTTTCAAGTTTTTGATGTTTTTGATGTTTTTGATGTTTTTGATGTGTTAGATGTTTTTGATATTTTTGATGTTTTTGATGTTTTTGATGTTTTTGATGTTTTTGATGTTTTTGATGTTTTCGATGTTTTTGAAGTTTTTGATGTTTTTGATGTTTGTGATGTTCTTGATGTTATTGATTTGATTGATTTTATTGATGTTTTTGATGTTTTTGATGTTATTGATGTTATTGATGTTTTTTTTTTTTTTTTGATGTTTTCGATGTTTTTGATGTTTTATATGTTTTTGATGTTTTTGATGTTTTGGATGTTTTTGATGTTTTATATGTTTTTGATGATTTTGATGTTTTCGATTTTTTTTATATTTTTTTTTTATGTTTTTGATGTTTTTGATTTTATTACGTATTTGATGCTTTTAATGTTTTTGAGGTTTTTGATGTGTTGATGTATCTGATGATTTTAATGTTTTAAATGTTTTTCAGGTTGATGATGTTTTTGATGATTTTGATGTTTTTGATATTTTGTTGTTTTTGGTGTTTTTAATGTTATTATGTTTTCTATGTTTATTATGTTTTTGATGGTTTTGATGTTTTTAATGTTTTTAATGTTTTTAATGTTTTTGATGTTTTTGATGTTTTTGATCTTTTTGATGTTTTTGATGTTTTCGATATTCTGATTTTTTTGATTTTTTTTGATGATTTTGATGTTTTGTTGTTTTTCATGTTTTTGGTGTTTTTGACGTTTTTGATGTTTTTGATGTTTTTGATGTTTTTGATGTTTTTTATGTTTTTGATGTTTTTGCTGTTTTTGATATTTTTGATGTTTTTAATGTTTTTGATATTTTTGATGTTATTTTTGTTTATTATGTTTTTGATGTTTTTAATGTTTCTTATATTTATAATGTTTTTGATGTTTTTGATGTTTTGCTGTTTTTGATGTTTTTGATGTTCTTGATATTTTTGATATTTTTGATGTTTTTGATGTTTTTGATGTTTTTGATGTTTTTGATGTTTTTGATGTTTTTGATGTTTTTGATGTTTTTGATGTTTTTGATGTTTTTGATGTTTTTGATGTTTTTATGTTTTTATGTTTATTATGTTTTTGATGTTTTTGATGTTTATAATGTTTTTTATGCTTATGATGTTTATGATGTTTTTGATGTTTTTGATGTTTTTGATGTTTTTGATGTTTTTGATGTTTTTGATGTTTTTGAGGATTTTGATGTTTTTGATGTTTTTTATATTTTTGATGTTTTTGATGTTATTGATGTTTTTGATATATTTGATGTTTTTGATGTTTTTGATGTTTTTGATGTTTTTGATGTTTTTGATATTTTTGATGTTTTTGATGTTTTTGATGTTTTCGATATTTTGATTTTTTTGATGTTTTTGATGTTTTGTTGTTTTTGATGTTTTGTTGTTTTTGATGTTTAGATGTTATTTATGTTTATTATGTTTTTGATGTTCTCAATGTTTTTTATATTTATGATGTTTTTCATGTTTTGCTGTTTTAATGTTTTTGAAGTTTTTGATGTTTTTGATGTTTTGTTGTATTTGTTGTATTTGATGTTTTTGATGTTTTTGATGTTTTTGATGTTATTGATGTTTTCTTTTTTTTTTTTTTGATTTTTCTGTTTTTTATATTTTTTTGTTCTATTTGATGTTTTTGATGTTATTGATGTTTTTGATGTTATTGATGTTTTTGATGTTTTTGATGTTATTGATGTTTTGTTTTTTTTTTTTGATGTTTCTGTTTTTTATTTATTTATTTTTTTTTTTATATTTGATGTTGTTGATGTTTTTGATGTTTTTGATGTTGTTAATGTTTTTGATGTTTTTGATGTTATTGATGTTTTTGATGTTTTTGATGTTTTTGATGTTTTTGATGTTTTTGATGTTTTTGATGTTTTTGATGTTTTTGATGTTTTTGATGTTTTTGATGTTTTTGATGTTTTTGATGTTTTTGATGTTTTGTTTTTTTTTTTAATGTTTCTGTTTTTTTTTTATTTTATTGTTGTATTTGATGTTTTTGATGTTATTGATGTTTTGATGTTATTGATGTTTTTGATGTTTTTGATGTTTTTGATGTTTTTGATGTTTTTGATGTTTTTGATGTTTTTGATTTTTTTGATGTTTTGTTTTTTTTTTTTTAATGTTTCTGTTTTTTTTTTATTTTATTGTTGTATTTGATGTTTTTGATGTTATTGATGTTTTTGATGTTATTGATGTTTTTGATATTTTTAATATTTTTGATGTTTTGTTTTTTTTTTTTGTTTTTGATTTAATGACGTATTTGAAGTTTTTAATGTTTTTGATGTTTTTAATGTTTTGATGTTTTTGATGTTTTGGATGTGTTTGATGTTTTTGATGTTTTTGATGTTTTTGATGTTTTTGATGTTTTTGATGTTTTTGATGTTTTTGATGTTTTGGATGTTTTTGATGTTTTTGGTATTTTCGATGTTTTTAATGTTTTTCATGTTTTTGACGTTTTTGATGTTTGTAATGATTTTGATGTTTTTAATGTTTTTGATGTTTTTAAGGTTTTGATGTTATCGATGTTTTTGACGTTTTGGATGTTTTCGATGTTTTTGATGTTCTTGATATTTTTGATGTTTTTGATGTTTTTGATGTTTTTGCTGTTTTTGATGTTTTTGATGTTTTGATGTTTTTGATGTTTTTGATGTTTTGGATGTTTTTGATGTTTTTGATTTTTTTGACGTTTTTGATGTTTTTGATTTTTTTGATGTTCTGTTTTTTTTTTTTTTTTTGATGTTTTTGATTTTATGACGTATTTGACGTTTTTGATGTTTTTGATGTTTTGGATGTTTTTGATGTTTTTGATTTTTTTGATGTTTTGTTTTTTTTTTTTTTTGATGTTTTTGATTTTATGACGTATTTGACGTTTTTGATGTTTTTGATGTTTTTGATGTTTTTGATGTTTTTGATGTTTTTGATGTTTTTGATGTTTTGATGTTTTCGATGTTTTTGAAGTTTTTGATGTTATTGATGTTTTGTTTTTTCTTTTTGATGTTTCTGTTTTTATTTATATATTTATTTTTTTGTATTTGATGTTGTTGATGTTTTTGATGTTTTTGAAGTTTTTGATGTTTTTGATGTTTTTGATTTTTTGATGATTTTGATGTTTTTGATGTTTTTGATATTTTTGATGTTTTGATGTTTTTGATGTTTTTGATGTTTTTGATGTTTTTGATGTTTTTGAAGTTTTTGATGTTTGTGATGTTCTTGATGTCTTGATGTTATTGATTTTATTGATGTTTTTGATGTTTTTGATGTTTTGATGTTTTTGATGTTTTTGATGTTTTTGATGTTTTTGATGTTTTCGATGTTTTTGATGTTTTTGAAGTTTTTGATGTTTTTGATGTTTGTGATGTTCTTGATGTCTTGATGTTATTGATTTTATTGATGTTTTTGATGTTTTTGATGTTATTGATGTTTTTTTTTTTTTTTGATGTTTTTGATGTTTTTGATGATTTTACATGTTTTTGATGTTTTTGATGTTTTGTATGTTTTTGATGTTTTTTATGTTTTTGATGTTTTTGATGTTTTCGATTTTTTTTATGTTTTTGATGTTTTTGATGTTTTTGATGTTTTTGATTTTTTTGATGTTTTGTTTTTTTTTTTAATGTTTCTGTTTTTTTTGATTTTATTGTTGTATTTGATGTTTTTGATGTTATTGATGTTTTGATGTTATTGATGTTTTTGATGTTTTTGATGTTTTTGATGTTTTTGATGTTTTGATTTTTTTGATGTTTTGTTTTTTTTTTTTTAATGTTTCTGTTTTTTTTTATTTTATTGTTGTATTTGATGTTTTTGATGTTATTGATGTTTTTGATGTTATTGATGTTTTTGATATTTTTAATATTTTTGATGTTTTGTTTTTTTTTTTGTTTTTGATTTAATGACGTATTTGAAGTTTTTAATGTTTTTGATGTTTTTAATGTTTTGATGTTTTTGATGTTTTGGATGTGTTTGATGTTTTTGATGTTTTTGATGTTTTTGATGTTTTTGATGTTTTTGATGTTTTGATGTTTTTGATGTTTTTGATGTTTTTGATGTTTTGGATGTTTTTGATGTTTTTGGTATTTTCGATGTTTTTAATGTTTTCATGTTTTTGACGTTTTGATGTTTGTAATGATTTTGATGTTTTTAATGTTTTTGATGTTTTTAAGGTTTTTGATGTTATCGATGTTTTTGACGTTTTGGATGTTTTCGATGTTTTTGATGTTCTTGATATTTTTGATGTTTTTGATGTTTTTGATGTTTTTGCTGTTTTTGATGTTTTTGATGTTTTGATGTTTTTGATGTTTTTGATGTTTTGGATGTTTTTGATGTTTTTGATTTTTTTTGACGTTTTTGATGTTTTTGATTTTTTTGATGTTCTGTTTTTTTTTTTTTTTTTGATGTTTTTGATTTTATGACGTATTTGACGTTTTTGATGTTTTTGATGTTTTGGATGTTTTTGATGTTTTTGATTTTTTTGATGTTTTGTTTTTTTTTTTTTTGATGTTTTTGATTTTATGACGTATTTGACGTTTTTGATGTTTTTGATGTTTTTGATGTTTTTGATGTTTTTGATGTTTTTGATGTTTTTGATGTTTTTGATGTTTTCGATGTTTTTGAAGTTTTTGATGTTATTGATGTTTTGTTTTTTTTTTTTGATGTTTCTGTTTTTTATTTATATATTTATTTTTTTTGTATTTGATGTTGTTGATGTTTTTGATGTTTTTGAAGTTTTTGATGTTTTTGATGTTTTTGATTTTTTTGATGATTTTGATGTTTTTGATGTTTTTGATATTTTTGATGTTTTTGATGTTTTTGATGTTTTTGATGTTTTTGATGTTTTTGATGTTTTTGAAGTTTTTGATGTTTGTGATGTTCTTGATGTCTTGATGTTATTGATTTTATTGATGTTTTTGATGTTTTTGATGTTTTTGATGTTTTTGATGTTTTTGATGTTTTTGATGTTTTCGATGTTTTTGATGTTTTTGAAGTTTTTGATGTTTTTGATGTTTGTGATGTTCTTGATGTCTTGATGTTATTGATTTTATTGATGTTTTTGATGTTTTTGATGTTATTGATGTTTTTTTTTTGTTTTTGATGTTTTCGATGTTTTTGATGATTTTTACATGTTTTTGATGATTTTGATGTTTTGTATGTTTTTGATGTTTTATATGTTTTTGATGTTTTTGATGTTTTCGATTTTTTTATGTTTTTTTTATGTTTTTGATGTTTTTGATTTTATAACGTATTTGATGCTTTTAATGTTTTTGAGGTTTTTGATGTGTTGATATTTCTGGTGATTTTAATGTTTTAAATGTTTTTCATGTTGATGATGTTTTTGATGATTTTGATGTTTTTGATATTTTGTTGTTTTTGATGTTTTTTATGTTATTATCTTTTCTATGTTTATTATGTTTTTGATGGTTTTAATGTTTTTAATGTTTTTTATGTTTATGATGTTTTTGATGTTTTTGATGTTTTTGATCTTTTTGATGTTTTTGATGTTTTCGATATTTTGATTTTTTTGATTTTTTTTGATTTTTTTTGATGTTTTTGATGTTTTGTTGTTTTTGATGTTTTTGATGTTTTTGATATTTTTGATGTTTTTAATGTTTTTGATGTTTTTGATATTTTTGATGTTATTTTTGTTTATTATGTTTTTGATGTTTTTAATGTTTCTTATATTTATAATGTTTTTGATGTTTTTGATGTTTTGCTGTTTTTGATGTTTTTGATGTTCTTGATATTTTTGATATTTTTGATGTTTTTGATGTTTTTGATGTTTTTGATGTTTTTGATGTTTTTGATGTTTTTGATGTTTTTGATGTTTTTGATGTTTTTCATGTTTTTCATGTTTTTGATGTTTTTGATGTTTTTGATGTTTTTGATGTTTTTGATGTTTTTGATGTTTTTGATGTTTTTGATGTTTTTGATGTTTTTGATGTTTTTGATGTTTTTGATGTTTTTGATGTTTTTGATGTTCTTGATGTTTTTGATGTTTTTGATGTTTTGATGTTTTGATGTTTTGATGTTTTTGATGTTTTTGATGTTTTTGATGTTTTTGATGTTTTTGATGTTTTTGATGTTTTTGATGTTTTTGATGTTTTTGATGTTTTTGATGTTTTTGATGTTTTTGATGTTTTTGATGTTTTTGATGTTTTTGATGTTTTTGATGATTTTGATGTTCTTGATGTTTTTGATGTTTTTGATGTTTTTGATGTTTTTGATGTTTTTATGTTTTGGATGTTTTGGATGTTTTTGATGTTTTTGATTTTTTTGACGTTTTTGATGTTTTTGATTTTTTTTATGTTTTTGATGTTTTTATGTTTTGGATGTTTTTGATTTTTTTGACGTTTTTGATTTTTTGATGTTTATTTTTTTTTTTTTTTTTTGATGTTTTTGATGTTTTTGATGTTTTTGATGTTTTTGATGTTTTTGATGTTTTAGATGTTCTTGATGTTTTTGATGTTTTTGATCTTTTTGATGTTTTGTTTTTTTTTTTTGATGTTTTTGATTTTATGACGTATTTGATGTTTTTAATGTTTTTGAGGTCTTGAAGTTTTTGATATATTTGATGTTTTCGATGTTTTTGACGTTTTTGATGTTTTTGATTTTTTTATGTTTTTGATGTTTTTATGTTTTGGATGTTTTTGATGTTTTTGATTTTTTTGACGTTTTTGATTTTTTGATGTTTATTTTTTTTTTTTTTTTGATGTTTTTGATGTTTTTGATGTTCTAGATGTTCTTGATGTTTTTGATGTTTTTGATCTTTTTGATGTTTTGTTTTTTTTTTTGATGTTTTTGATTTTATGACGTATTTGATGTTTTTAATGTTTTTGAGGTCTTGAAGTTTTGATATATTTGATGTTTTCGATGTTTTTGATGTTATTGATGTTTTGTTTTTTTTTTTTTGATGTTTCTGTTTTTTTTATTTATTTATTTTTTTTTGTTGTATTTGATGTTTTTGATGTTTTTGATGTTTTTGATGTTTATGATGTTTTTGCTGTTTTTGATGTTTTTGATATTTTTGATGTTTTTAATGTTTTTGATGTTTTTGATATTTTTTATGTTATTTTTGTTTATTATGTTTTTAATGTTTCTTATATTTATAATGTTTTGATGTTTTTGATGTTTTGCTGTTTTTGATGTTTTTGATGTTTTTGATATTTTTGATATTTTTGATGTTTTTGATGTTTTTGATGTTTTTGATGTTTTTGATGTTTTTGATGTTTTTGATGTTTTTGATGTTTTTATGTTTTTTATGTTTATTATGTTTTTGATGTTTTTGATGTTTTTAATGTTTTTTATGTTTATGATGTTTATGATGTTTTGATGTGTTTGATGTTTTGATGTTTTTGATGTTTTTGATGTTTTTGATGTTTTTGATGTTTTTGATGTTTTGATGTTTTTGATGTTTTGATGTTTTTTGATGTTTTTGATGTTTTTGATGTTTTGATGTTTTGATGTTTTTGATGTTTTTGAGGATTTTGATGTTTTTGATGTTTTTGATATTTTTGATGTTTTTGATGTTATTGATGTTTTTGATATATTTGATGTTTTTGATGTTTTTGATGTTTTTGATGTTTTTGATGTTTTTGATGTTTTTGATGTTTTTGATGTTTTTGATATTTTTGATGTTTTTGATGTTTTTGATGTTTTCGATATTTTAATTTTTTTGATGTTTTTGATGTTTTGTTGTTTTTGATGTTTTGTTGTTTTTGATGTTTAGATGTTATTTATGTTTATTATGTTTTTGATGTTCTCAATGTTTTTTATATTTATGATGTTTTTCATGTTTTGCTGTTTTTAATGTTTTTGAAGTTTTTGATGGTTTTGATGTTTTGTTGTATTTGATGTTTTTGATGTTTTTGATGTTATTGATGTTTTGTTTTTGTTTTTTTGATTTTTCTGTTTTTTTATATTTTTTGTTCTATTTGATGTTTTTTGATGTTATTGATGTTTTGATGTTTTTGATGTTATTGATGTTTTGTTTTTTTTTTTTTTGATGTTTCTGTTTTTTATTTATTTTTTTTTTTTTTTTGTATTTGATGTTGTTGATGTTTTTGATGTTTTTGATGTTTTTAATGTTTTTGATGTTTTTGATGTTATTGATGTTTTTGATGTTTTTGATGTTTTTGATGTTTTTGATGTTTTTGATGTTTTTGATGTTTTTGATGTTTTTGATGTTTTTGATGTTTTTGATGTTTTTGATGTTTTTGATGTTTTTGATGTTTTTGATGTTTTTGATTTTTTTGATGTTTTGTTTTTTTTTTTTTAATGTTTCTGTTTTTTTTATTTTATTGTTGTATTTGATGTTTTTGATGTTATTGATGTTTTTGATGTTATTGATGTTTTTGATGTTTTTGATGTTTTTGATGTTTTTGATGTTTTTGATGTTTTTGATGTTTGTAATGCTTTTGATGTTTTTGACGTTTTTGATGTTTTTTATGTTTTTGATGTTTTTGATATTTTTGATGTTTCGTTTTTTTTTTTTGTTTTTGATTTAATGACGTATTTGAAGTTTTTAATGTTTTTGATGTTTTTAATGTTTTGATGTTTTTGATGTTTTTGATGTGTTTGATGTTTTTGATGTTTTTGATGTTTTTGATGTTTTTGATGTTTTTGATGTTTTTGATGTTTTTGATGTTTTGGATGTTTTTGATGTTTTTGGTATTTCCGATGTTTTTAATGTTTTTCATGTTTTTGACGTTTTTGATGTTTGTAATGCTTTTGATGTTTTTAATGTTTTTGATGTTTTTGATGTTTTTAAGGTTTTGATGTTATTGATGTTTTTGACGTTTTGGATGTTTTCGATGTTTTTGATGTTCTTGATATTTTTGATGTTTTTGATGTTTTTGATGTTTTTGATGTTTTTGATGTTTTGATGTTTTTGATGTTTTTGATGTTTTTGATGTTTTTGATGTTTTTGATTTTTTTGACGTTTTTGATGTTTTTGATTTTTTTGATGTTCTGTTTTTTTTTTTTTTTTTTTGATGTTTTTGATTTTATGACGTTTTTGACGTTTTTGATGTTTTTGATGTTTTGGATGTTTTTGATGTTTTTGATTTTTTTGATGTTTTGTTTTTTTTTTTTTTTGATGTTTTTGATTTTATGACGTATTTGACGTTTTTGATGTTTTTGATGTTTTTGATGTTTTTGATGTTTTTGATGTTTTCGATGTTTTTGATGTTTTTGATGTTATTGATGTTTTGTTTTTTTATACCCGCCTACCCAAAGGGTAGAAGGGTATTATGGCTTTGTGCCGACCGAAAATGTATGTAACAGGCAGAAGGAAGCATCTCCGACCCCATAAAGTATATATATTCTTGATCAGCGTCAACAGCCGAGACGATATAGCCATGTCCGTCTGTCCGTCTGTCCGTCTGTCCGTCTGTCCGTCCGTATGAACACCTAGATCTCAGAGACTATAAGAGATAGAGCAACAAATTTTTCGCGACAGTATGTCTTATTGTTGCACGCAGATCAAGTTTGTTTTTGATTTTGGCCACGCCCCCTCCCGCCCCCGTAAATCGAATAAATCCGAATTGCAAGCGTCGTTTTAAACCTAGAACGTTCAATTTTGGTACGCACAATACTAATCACCATCTTAATGATCTCTGCGAATTTGGTTACAATCGGATAAAAAACACAGAAGTTATTAAGATATGACTTTTATAAGGCGTTACCACGTGCAACTGATAGTGCTGCCTAGCTAGTTGCTATGACACTCCGCGACATAATAATGGTGTTCAATAAACCAACTAAAGTGCCGCCAAGCTAATAACTTCGAACAAAGAAAATTTTGATATATTATTTTGGTATTTTTAGTATAATTTTTTTTAGTATATTTTTATACTATTATATAAATATAATATTTTGATGGTAAAATTGGGTGAGGGTATCTCACAGTCGAGCAAACTCGACTGTAGCTTTCTTACTTGTTTTTTTGATGTTTCTGTTTTTTATTTATATATTTATTTTTTTGTATTTGATGTTGTTGATGTTTTTTGATGTTTTTGATGTTTTTGAAGTTTTTGATGTTTTTGATGTTTTTGATGTTTTTGATGATTTTGATGTTTTTGATGTTTTTGATATTTTTGATGTTTTTGATGTTTTTGATGTTTTTGATGTTTTTGATGTTTTTGATGTTTTTGAAGTTTTTGATGTTTGTGATGTTCTTGATGTCTTGATGTTATTGATTTTATTGATGTTCTTGATGTTTTTGATGTTTTTGATGTTTTTGATGTTTTTGATGTTTTTGATGTTTTTGATGTTTTCGATGTTTTTGATGTTTTTGAAGTTTTTGATGTTTTTGATGTTTGTGATGTTCTTGATGTCTTGATGTTATTGATTTTATTGATGTTTTTGATGTTTTTGATGTTATTGATGTTTTTTTTTTGTTTTTGATGTTTTCGATGTTTTTGATGATTTATATGTTTTTGATGATTTTGATGTTTTGTATGTTTTTGATGTTTTATATGTTTTTGATGTTTTCGATTTTTTTTATGTTTTTTTTTATGTTTTTGATGTTTTTGATTTTATAACGTATTTGATGCTTTTAATGTTTTTGAGGTTTTTGATGTGTTGATATTTCTGGTGATTTTAATGTTTTAAATGTTTTTCATGTTGATGATGTTTTTTGATGATTTTGATGTCTTTGATATTTTGTTGTTTTTGATGATTTTGATGTTTTTGATGTTTTTAATGTTATTATGTTTTCTATGTTTATTATGTTTTTGATGGTTTTAATGTTTTTAATGTTTTTTATGTTTATGATGTTTTGATGTTTTTGATCTTTTTGATGTTTTTGATGTTTTCCATATTTTGATTTTTTTGATTTTTTTTGATTTTTTTTGATGTTTTTGATGTTTTGTTGTTTTTGATGTTTTTGATGTTGTTATGTTTTTTATGTTTATTATGTTTTGATGTTTTTAATGTTATTGATGTTCTTGATGTTTTTGATGTTTTTGATGTTTTTGATGTTTTTGATGTTTTTGATGTTTTTGATGTTTTTGATGTTTTTGATGTTTTTGGTGTTTTTGATGTTTTTGATGTTTTTGATGTTTTTGATGTTTTTGATGTTTTTGATATTTTTGATGTTTTTGATGTTTTTGATGTTTTTGATGTTTTTGATGTTTTTGATGTTTTTGATGTTTTTGATTTTTTTGACGTTTTTGATTTTTTGATGTTTTTGATGTTTTTGATGTTTTTGATGTTTATGATGTTTTTGATGTTTTTGATGTTTTTGATGTTTTTGATGTTTTTGATGTTTTTGATGTTTTTGATGTTTTTGATGTTTTTAATGTTTTTAATGTTTTTAATGTTTTTAATGTTTTTAATGTTTTTGATGTTTTTGATGTTTTTGATGTTTTTGATGGTATTGATGTTTTGTTTTTTTTTTTGATGTTTCTGTTTTTTATTATTTTTTTTTTTTTTGTTGTATTTGATGTTGTTGATGTTTTTTATGTTTTTGATGTTTTTGACGTTTTTGATGTTTTTGATGTTTTTGATGTTTTTGATGTTTTTGATGTTTTTGATGTTTTTGATGTTTTTGATGTTTTTGATGTTTTTGATGTTTTTGATGTTTTTGATGTTTTTGATGTTTTTGATGTTTTTAATGTTTTTAATGTTTTTAATGTTTTTAATGTTTTTAATGTTTTTGATGTTTTTGATGTTTTTGATGTTTTTGATGTTATTGATGTTTTGTTTTTTTGATGTTTCTGTTTTTTATTATTTTTTTTTTTTGTATTTGATGTTGTTGATGTTTTTGATGTTGTTGATGTTTTTAATGTTTTTGATGTTTTTGATGTTTTTGATGTTTTTGATGTTGTTGATGTTTTTGATGTTTTTTATGTTTTTGATGTTTTTGAAGTTTTTGAAGTTTTTTATGTTTTTTATGTTTTTGATGTTTTTGATGTTTTTGATGTTTTTGATGTTTTTGATGTTTTTAATGTTTTTGATGTTTTTGATGTTTTTGATGTTTTTGATGTTTTTGATGTTTTTGATGTTTTTGATGTTTTTAATGTTTTTGATGTTTTTGATGTTTTTGATGTTTTTGATGTTTTTGATGTTTTTGATGTTCTTGATGTTTTTGATGTTTTTGATGTTTTTAATGTTTTTGATGTTTTTGATGTTTTTAATGTTTTTGATGTTTTTGATGTTTCTGATGTTTTTGATGTTTTTGATGTTTTTGATGTTTTTGATGTTCTTGATGTTTTTGATGTTTTTGAAGTTTTTGAAGTTTTTGATGTTTTTGATGTTTTTGATGTTTTTGATGTTTTTGATGTTTTGGATGTTTTTGATGTTTTTGATTTTTTTGATGTTCTGTTTTTTTTTTTTTTTGATGTTTTTGATGTTTTTGATGTTTTTGATGTTTTTGATGTTTTTGATGTTTTTGATGTTTTTGATGTTTTTGATGTTTTTGATGTTTTTGATGTTATTGATGTTTTGTTTTTTTTTTTTGATGTTTCTGTTTTTTATTTATATATTTATTTTTTTGTATTTGATGTTGTTGATGTTTTGATGTTTTGATGTTTTGAAGTTTTTGGTGTTTTTGATGTTTTTGATGTTTTTGATGATTTTGATGTTTTTGATGTTTTTGATATTTTTGATGTTTTTGATGTTTTTGATGTTTTCGATGTTTTTGATGTTTTTGAAGTTTTTGATGTTTTTGATGTTTGTGATGTTCTTGATGTCTTGATGTTATTGATTTTATTGATGTTTTTGATGTTTTTGATGTTATTGATGTTTTTTTTTTGTTTTTGATGTTTTCGATGTTTTTGATGATTTATATGTTTTGATGATTTTGATGTTTTGTATGTTTTTGATGTTTTATATGTTTTTGATGTTTTCGATTTTTTTTTATGTTTTTTTTTATGTTTTTGATGTTTTTGATTTTATAACGTATTTGATGCTTTTAATGTTTTTGAGGTTTTTGATGTGTTGATATTTCTGGTGATTTTAATGTTTTAAATGTTTTTCATGTTGATGATGTTTTTTGATGATTTTGATGTCTTTGATATTTTGTTGTTTTTGATGATTTTGATGTTTTTGATGTTTTTAATGTTATTATGTTTTCTATGTTTATTATGTTTTTGATGGTTTTAATGTTTTTAATGTTTTTTATGTTTATGATGTTTTGATGTTTTTGATCTTTTTGATGTTTTTGATGTTTTCGATATTTTGATTTTTTTGATTTTTTTTGATTTTTTTTGATGTTTTTGATGTTTTGTTGTTTTTGATGTTTTTGATGTTGTTATGTTTTTTATGTTTATTATGTTTTGATGTTTTTAATGTTATTGATGTTCTTGATGTTTTTGATGTTTTTGATGTTTTTGATGTTTTGATGTTTTTGATGTTTTTGATGTTTTTGATGTTTTTGATGTTTTTGGTGTTTTTGATGTTTTTGATGTTTTTGATGTTTTTGATGTTTTTGATATTTTTGATGTTTTTGATGTTTTTGATGTTTTTGATGTTTTTGATGTTTTTGATGTTTTTGATGTTTTTGATGTTTTGATGTTTTTGATGTTTTTGATGTTTTTGATGTTTTTGATGTTTTTGATGTTTTTGATGTTTTTGATGTTTTTGATGTTTTTGATGTTTTTGATGTTTTTGATGTTTTTGATGTTTTTGATGTTCTTGATGTTTTGGATGTTTTTGATGTTTTTGATTTTTTTGACGTTTTTGATTTTTTGATGTTTATTTATTTTTTTTTTTTTTTTATGTTTTTGATGTTTTTGATGTTTTTTATGTTTTTGATGTTTTGATGTTTTTTGATGTTTTTGATGTTTTTGATGATTTTGATGTTCTTGATGTTTTTGATGTTTTTGATGTTTTTGATGTTTTTGATGTTTTTGATGTTTTTGGTGTTTTTGATGTTTTTGATGTTTTTGATGTTTTTGATGTTTTTAATGTTTTTGATGTTTTTGATGTTTCTGATGTTTTTGATGTTTTTGATGTTTTTGATGTTTTTGATGTTCTTGATGTTTTGATGTTTTGATGTTTTTGATGTTTTTGATGTTTTTGATGTTTTTGATGTTTTTGATGTTTTTGATGTTTTTGATGTTTTTGATGTTTTTGATGTTTTTGATGTTCTGTTTTTTTTTTTTTTTGATGTTTTTGATTTTTTTGATGTTTTTGATGTTTTTGATGTTTTTGATGTTTTTGATGTTTTTGATGTTTTTGATGTTTTTGATGTTTTTGATGTTTTTGATGTTTTTGATGTTTTGTTTTTTTTTTTTGATGTTTCTGTTTTTTATTTATATATTTATTTTTTTTGTATTTGATGTTGTTGATGTTTTTGATGTTTTTGATGTTTTTGAAGTTTTTGGTGTTTTTGATGTTTTTGATGTTTTTGATGATTTTGATGTTTTTGATGTTTTTGATATTTTTGATGTTTTTGATGTTTTTGATGTTTTTGATGTTTTTGAAGTTTTTGATGTTTGTGATGTTCTTGATGTCTTGATGTTATTGATTTTATTGATGTTTTTGATGTTTTTGATGTTTTTGATGTTTTTGATGTTTTTGATGTTTTCGATGTTTTTGATGTTTTTGAAGTTTTTGATGTTTTTGATGTTTGTGATGTTCTTGATGTCTTGATGTTATTGATTTTATTGATGTTTTTGATGTTTTTGATGTTATTGATGTTTTTTTTTTGTTTTTGATGTTTTCGATGTTTTTGATGATTTATATGTTTTTGATGTTTTGTATGTTTTTGATGTTTTATATGTTTTTGATGTTTTCGATTTTTTTTATGTTTTTTTTTATGTTTTTGATGTTTTTGATTTTATAACGTATTTGATGCTTTTAATGTTTTTGAGGTTTTTGATGTGTTGATATTTCTGGTGATTTTAATGTTTTAAATGTTTTTCATGTTGATGATGTTTTTTGATGATTTTGATGTCTTTGATATTTTGTTGTTTTTGATGTTTTTGATGTTTTTAATGTTATTATGTTTTCTATGTTTATTATGTTTTTGATGGTTTTAATGTTTTTAATGTTTTTTATGTTTATGATGTTTTTGATGTTTTTGATGTTTTTGATCTTTTTGATGTTTTTGATGTTTTCGATATTTTGATTTTTTTGATTTTTTTTGATGTTTTTGATGTTTTGTTGTTTTTGATGTTTTTGATGTTGTTATGTTTTTTATGTTTATTATGTTTTGATGTTTTTAATGTTATTGATGTTCTTGATGTTTTTGATGTTTTTGATGTTTTTGATGTTTTTGATGTTTTTGATGTTTTTGATGTTTTTGATGTTTTTGATGTTTTTGGTGTTTTTGATGTTTTTGATGTTTTTGATGTTTTTGATGTTTTTGATGTTTTTGATGTTTTTGATGTTTTTGATGTTTTTGATGTTTTTGATGTTTTTGATGTTTTTGATGTTTTTGATGTTTTTGATGTTTTTGATGTTTTTGATGTTTTTGATGTTTTTGATGTTTTTGATGTTTTTGATGTTTTTGATGTTTTTGATGTTTTTAATAATTTTGATGTTTTTGATGTTCTTGATGTTTTGGATGTTTTTGATGTTTTTGATTTTTTTGACGTTTTTGATTTTTTGATGTTTATTTATTTTTTTTTTTTTGATGTTTTTGATGTTTTTGATGTTTTTGATGTTTTTGATGTTTTTGATGTTCTTGATGTTTTTGATGTTTTTGATGTTTTTGATGTTTTTGATGTTTTTGATGTTTTTGATGTTTTTGATGTTTTTGATGTTTTTGATGTTTTTGGTGTTTTTGATGTTTTTGATGTTTTTGATGTTTTTGATGTTTTTGATGTTTTTATGTTTTGGATGTTTTTGATTTTTTTGACGTTTTTGATGTTTTTGATTTTTTTTTATGTTTTTGATGTTTTTGATGTTTTTGATGTTTTTGATGTTTTTGATGTTTTTGATGTTTTTGATGTTTTTGATGTTTTTGATGTTTTTGATGTTTTTGATGTTTTTGATGTTTTTGATGTTTTTGATGTTTTTGATGTTTTTGATGTTTTTGATGTTTTTGATGTTTTTGGTGTTTTTGATGTTTTTGATGTTTTTGATGTTTTTGATGTTTTTGATGTTTTTATGTTTTGGATGTTTTTGATTTTTTTGACGTTTTTGATGTTTTTGATTTTTTTTATGTTTTTGATGTTTTTGATGTTTTTATGTTTTGGATGTTTTTGATGTTTTTGATTTTTTTGACGTTTTTGATTTTTTGATGTTTATTTTTTTTTTTTTTTTTGATGTTCTTGATGTTTTTGATGTTTTTGATCTTTTGATGTTTTGTTTTTTTTTTGATGTTTTTGATTTTATGACGTATTTGATGTTTTTAATGTTTTTGAGGTCTTGAAGTTTTTGATATATTTGATGTTTTCGATGTTTTTGATGTTATTGATGTTTTGTTTTTTTTTTTTTGATGTTTCTGTTTTTCTTTATTTTTTTTTTTTTTGTTGTTTTTGATGTTTTTTATGTTTTTGATGTTTTTGATGTTTTTGATGTTTTTGATGTTTTTGATGTTTTTGATGTTTTTGATGTTTTTGATGTTTTTGATGTTTTTGATGTTTTTGATGTTTTTGATGTTTTTGATGTTTTTGATGTTTTTGATGTTTTTAATGTTTTTAATGTTTTTAATGTTTTTAATGTTTTTAATGTTTTTGATGTTTTTGATGTTTTTGATGTTTTTGATGGTATTGATGTTTTGTTTTTTTTTTTGATGTTTTTGTTTTTTTTTATTTTTTTTTTTTGTTGTATTTGATGTTGTTGATGTTTTTTATGTTTTTGATGTTTTTGACGTTTTTGATGTTTTTGATGTTTTTGATGTTTTTGATGTTTTTGATGTTTTTGATGTTTTTGATGTTTTTGATGTTTTTGATGTTTTTGATGTTTTTGATGTTTTTGATGTTTTTGATGTTTTTGATGTTTTTGATGTTTTTGATGTTTTTGATGTTTTTGATGTTTTTAATGTTTTTAATGTTTTTAATGTTTTTAATGTTTTTAATGTTTTTGATGTTTTTGATGTTTTTGATGTTTTTGATGTTTTTGATGTTTTTGATGTTATTGATGTTTTGTTTTTTTTTGATGTTTCTGTTTTTTATTATTTTTTTTTTTTGTTGTATTTGATGTTGTTGATGTTTTTGATGTTGTTGATGTTTTTGATGTTTTTGATGTTTTTGATGTTTTTGATGTTTTGATGTTGTTGATGTTTTTGATGTTTTTGATGTTTTTTATGTTTTTGATGTTTTTGAAGTTTTTGAAGTTTTTTATGTTTTTATGTTTTTTGATGTTTTTGATGTTTTTGATGTTTTTGATGTTTTTATGTTTTTGATGTTTTTAATGTTTTTGATGTTTTTGATGTTTTTGATGTTTTTGATGTTTTTGATGTTTTTGATGTTTTTGATGTTTTTGATGTTTTTGATGTTTTTGATGTTTTTGATGTTTTTAATGTTTTTGATGTTTTTGATGTTTTTGATGTTTTTGATGTTTTTGATGTTTTGATGTTCTTGATGTTCTTGATGTTTTTGATGTTTTTTAATGTTTTTGATGTTTTTGATGTTTTTGATGTTTTTGATGTTTTTGATGTTTTTGATGTTTTTGATGTTTTTGATGTTTTTGATGTTTTTGATGTTCTTGATGTTTTTGATGTTTTTGAAGTTTTTGAAGTTTTTGATGTTTTTGATGTTTTTGATGTTTTTGATGTTTTTGATGTTTTTGATGTTTTTGATGTTTTTGATGTTTTTGATGTTTTTGATGTTTTTGATGTTTTTGATGTTTTTGATGTTTTTGATGTTCTTGATGTTTTTGATGTTTTTGATGTTTTTGATGTTTTTAATGTTTTTGATGTTTTTGATGTTTTTGATGTTCTTGATGTTTTTGATGTTTTGATGTTTTTAATGTTTTTGATGTTTTTGATGTTTTTGATGTTTTTGATGTTTTTGATGTTTCTGATGTTTTTGATGTTTTTGATGTTTTTGATGCTTTTGATGTTTTTAATGTTTTTGATGTTTTTAATGTTTTTAATGTTTCGATGTTATTGATGTTTTTGACGTTTTTGATGTTTTTTATGTTTTTGATGTTTTTGATGTTTTTGATGTTTTTGATGTTTTTGATGTTTTTGATGTTTTTAATGTTTTTAATGTTTTTAATGTTTTTAATGTTTTTGATGTTTTGATGTTTTTGATGTTTTTGATGTTGTTGATGTTTTTAATGTTTTTGATGTTTTTGATGTTTTGATGTTTTTGATGTTGTTGATGTTTTTGATGTTTTTATGTTTTTGATGTTTTGAAGTTTTTGAAGTTTTTTATGTTTTTATGTTTTTGATGTTTTGATGTTTTTGATGTTTTTGATGTTTTTGATGTTTTTGATGTTTTTGATGTTTTTGATGTTTTTAATGTTTTTGATGTTTTTGATGTTTTTGATGTTTTTGATGTTTTTGATGTTTTTGATGTTTTTGATGTTTTTGATGTTTTTGATGTTTTTAATGTTTTTGATGTTTTTGATGTTTTTGATGTTTTTGATGTTTTTGATGTTTTTGATGTTCCTTGATGTTTTTGATGTTTTTGATGTTTTTAATGTTTTTGATGTTTTTGATGTTTTTAATGTTTTTGATGTTTTTGATGTTTCTGATGTTTTTGATGTTTTTGATGTTTTTGATGTTTTTGATGTTTTTGATGTTCTTGATGTTTTTGATGTTTTTGATGTTTTTGATGTTTTTGATGTTTTTGATGTTTTGATGTTTTTGATGTTTTTGATGTTTTGATGTTTTTGATGTTTTTGATGTTTTTGATGTTTTTGATGTTTTTGATGTTTTTGATGTTTTTGATGTTCTTGATGTTTTTGATGTTTTTGATGTTTTTGATGTTTTTGATGTTTTTGATGTTTTTGATGTTTTTGATGTTTTTGATGTTTTTGATGTTCTTGATGTTTTTGATGTTTTTGATGTTTTTAATGTTTTTGATGTTTTTGATGTTTTTGATGTTTTTGATGTTTTTGATGTTTCTGATGTTTTTGATGTTTTTGATGTTTTTGATGTTTGTAATGCTTTTGATGTTTTTAATGTTTTTTGATGTTTTTAATGTTTTTAATGTTTCGATGTTATTGATGTTTTGACGTTTTTGATGTTTTTTATGTTTTTGATGTTTTTGATGTTTTTGATGTTTTTGATGTTTTTGATGTTTTTGATGTTTTTAATGTTTTTAATGTTTTTAATGTTTTT
The DNA here is from genome assembly GCA_018150935.1 of Drosophila pruinosa. NCBI lineage: Eukaryota > Metazoa > Arthropoda > Insecta > Diptera > Drosophilidae > Drosophila > Drosophila pruinosa. The sequence goes on along the minus strand of JAECWR010000140.1, from coordinate 84,299 downwards.
AATGTTTTTAATGTTTTTAATGTTTTTGATGTTTTTGATGTTTTTGATGTTATTGATGTTTTGTTTTTTTTGATGTTTCTGTTTTTTATTATTTTTTTTTTTTGTTGTTTTTGATGTTGTTGATGTTTTTGATGTTGTTGATGTTTTTAATGTTTTTGATGTTTTTGATGTTTTTGATGTTTTTGATGTTGTTGATGTTTTTGATGTTTTTTATGTTTTTGATGTTTTTGAAGTTTTTGAAGTTTTTGATGTTTTTGATGTTTTTGATGTTTTTAATGTTTTGATGTTTTTGATGTTTCGGATGTTTTTGATGTTTTTGATTTTTTTGATGTTTTGTTTTTTTTTTTTTTTTGATGTTTTTGATTTTATGACGTATTTGACGTTTTTGATGTTTTTGATGTTTTGATGTTTTTGATGTTTTAGATGTTTTTGATGTTTTTGATGTTTTTGATTTTTTTGATGTTTTTGATGTTTTTGATGTTTTTGATGTTTTTGATGTTTTTGATGTTTTTGATGTTTTTGATGGTATTGATGTTTTGTTTTTTTTTTATGTTTCTGTTTTTCTTTATTTTTTTTTTTTTTTTGTTGTTTTTGATGTTTTTGATGTTTTTGATGTTTTTGATGTTTTTGATGTTTTTGATGTTTTTGATGTTTTTGATGTTTTTGATGTTTTTGATGTTTTTGATGTTTTTGATGTTTTTGATGTTTTTGATGTTTTTAATGTTTTTAATGTTTTTAATGTTTTTAATGGTATTGATATTTTTTGATGTTTTTGATGTTTTTGATGTTTTGATGTTATTGATGTTTTGTTTTTTTTTGATGTTTCTGTTTTTATTATTTTTTTTTTTGTTGTATTTGATGTTGTTGATGTTTTTGATGTTTTTGATGTTGTTGATGTTTTTAATGTTTTGATGTTTTGATGTTTTTGATGTTTTTTATGTTGTTGATGTTTTTGATGTTTTTTATGTTTTTGAAGTTTTTGAAGTTTTTTATGTTTTTTATGTTTTTGATGTTTTTGATGTTTTTGATGTTTTTGATGTTTTTGATGTTTTTGATGTTTTTGATGTTTTTAATGTTTTTAATGTTTTTAATGTTTTTAATGTTTTTAATGTTTTTGATGTTTTTGATGTTTTTGATGTTTTTGATGTTATTGATGTTTTGTTTTTTTTTGATGTTTCTGTTTTTTTTTTTTTTTTTTTTGTTGTTTTTGATGTTGTTGATGTTTTTGATGTTTTTGATGTTGTTGATGTTTTTAATGTTTTTGATGTTTTTGATGTTTTTGATGTTTTTTATGTTGTTGATGTTTTTGATGTTTTTTATGTTTTTGAAGTTTTTGAAGTTTTTGAAGTTTTTGAAGTTTTTTATGTTTTTTATGTTTTTGATGTTTTTGATGTTTTTGATGTTTTTGATGTTTTTGATGTTTTTGATGTTTTTGATGTTTTTGATGTTTTTGATGTTTTTGATGTTTTTGATGTTTTTGATGTTTTGATGTTTTTTGATGTTTTTTGATGTTTTTGATGTTTTTTGATGTTTTTGATGTTTTGATGTTTTTGATGTTTTTGATGTTTTTGATGTTTTTGATGTTTTTGATGTTTTTGATGTTTTATATGTTTTGATGTTTTTGATGTTTTTGATGTTTTGATGTTTTTGATGTTCTTGATGTTTTTGATGTTTTGATGTTTTTAATGTTTTTGATGTTTTGATGTTTTTGATGTTTTTGATGTTTTTGATGTTTCTGATGTTTTGATGTTTTTGATGTTTTTGATGTTTTTGATGTTTTGATGTTCTTGATGTTTTGATGTTTTGAAGTTTTTGAAGTTTTTGATGTTTTCGATGTTTTTGATGTTTTGATGTTTTGATGTTTTTGATGTTTTTGATGTTTTTGATGTTTTTTGATGTTTTTGATGTTTTGATGTTTTTGATGTTTTGATGTTTTTGATGTTTTTGATGTTCTTGATGTTTTTGATGTTTTTGATGTTTTTTGATGTTTTTAATGTTTTTGATGTTTTGGATGTTTTTGATGTTTTGATGTTTTTGATGTTCTTGATGTTTTTGATGTTTTGATGTTTTTAATGTTTTTGATGTTTTTGATGTTTTGATGTTTTTGATGTTTTGATGTTTTTGATGTTTTTGATGTTTTTGATGTTTTTGATGTTTTTGATGTTTTTGATGTTTCTGATGTTTTTGATGTTTTTGATGTTTTGATGTTTTGATGTTTGTAATGCTTTTGATGTTTTTAATGTTTTTGATGTTTTTAATGTTTCGATGTTATTGATGTTTTGACGTTTTTGATGTTTTTTATGTTTTGATGTTTTTGATATTTTGATGTTTTGTTTTTTTTTTGTTTTTGATTTAATGACGTATTTGAAGTTTTTAATGTTTTTGATGTTTTTAATTTTTTGATGTTTTTGATGTGTTTGATGTTTTTGATGTTTTGGATATTTTTGATGTTTGTGATGTTTTTGGTATTTTCGATGTTTTTAATGTTTTTCATGTTTTTGACGTTTTTGACGTTTGTAATGCTTTTGATGTTTTTAATGTTTTTGATGTTTTTAATGTTTTGATGTTATTGATGTTTTTGACGTTTTGGATGTTTTTGATGAGTTTGATGTTCTTGATATTTTTAATGTTTTTGATGTTTTTGATCTTTTTGATGTTTTTGATGTTTTTGATGTTTTTAATGTTTTGATGTTTTTGATGTTTCGGATGTTTTTGATGTTTTTGATTTTTTTGATGTTTTGTTTTTTTTTTTTTGATGTTTTTGATTTTATGACGTATTTGACGTTTTTGATGTTTTTGATGTTTTGATGTTTTGATGTTTTAGATGTTTTTGATGTTTTTGATTTTTTTGATGTTTTGTTTTTTTTTTTTGATGTTTTTGATTTTATGACGTATTTGAGGTTTTGAAGTTTTTGAAAAATTTGATGTTTTTGATGCTTTCGATGTTTTTGATGTTCTTGATGTTTTGTTTTTTTTTTGATGTTTCTGTTTTTTATTTATTTATTTTTTTTTTTGTATTTGATGTTGTTGATGTTTTTGATGTTTTTGATGTTTTTGATGCTTTTGATGTTTTTGATGCTTTTGATGATTTTGATGTTTTTTATGTTTTTGATGTTTTTGATGTTTTTGATGTTTTTTATGTTTTTGATGTTTTTGATGTTTTTGATGTTTTTGATGTTTTTGATGTTTTTGATGTTTTTGATGTTTTTGATATTTTTGATGTTTTTTGATGTTTTTGATATTTTTGATGTTTTTGAAGTTTTTGATGTTTTTGATGTTTGTGATGTTCTTGATGTCTTGATGTTATTGATTTTATTGATTTTATTGATGTTTTTGATGTTTTTGATGTTTTTGATGTTTTCGATGTTATTGATGTTTTTGATGTTTTTGAAGTTTTTTTTTTTTTTTGATGTTTTCGATATTTTGATTTTTTTGATTTTTTTGATGATTTTGATGTTTTGTTGTTTTTGATGTTTTTGATGTTGTTATATTTTTATGTTTATTATGTTTTGATGTTTTTAATGTTTTTTATGTTTTTGATGTTTTTGATGTTTTTGATGTTTCTGATATTTTTGATGTTTTTGATGTTTTGATGTTTTTGATGTTTTTGATATTTTTGATGTTTTTGATATTTTTGATGTTTTTGATGTTTATGATGTTTTTGATGTTTTTGATGTTTTTATGTTTTTATGTTTATTATGTTTTTGATGTTTTTGATGTTTTGATGTTTTTAATGTTTATTATGTTTTGATGTTTTTGATGTTTTTGATGTTTTTGATGTTTTTGATGTTTTTAATGTTTTTATGTTTATGATGTTTTTGATGTTTTCGATTTTTTTTATGTTTTTTTTATGTTTTTGATGTTTTTGATTTTATAACGTATTTGATGCTTTTAATGTTTTTGAGGTTTTTGATGTGTTGATGTTTCTGATGATTTTAATGTTTTAAATGTTTTTCATGTTGATGATGTTTTTTTGATGATTTTGATGTTTTGTTGTTTTTGATGTTTTTGATGTTTTTAATGTTATTATGTTTTCTATGTTTATTATGTTTTTGATGGTTTTGATGTTTTTAATGTTTTTTATGTTTATGAAGTTTTTGATGTTTTTGATGTTTTTGATCTTTTTGATGTTTTTAATGTTTTCGATATTTTGATTTTTTTGATTTTTTTGATGATTTTGATGTTCTGTTGTTTTTGATGTTTTTGATGTTGTTATGTTTTTTTATGTTTATTATGTTTTAATGTTTTTAATGTTTTTTATGTTTTTGATGTTTTCGATGTTTTTGATGTTTTTGATGTTTTGATGTTTTTGCTGTTTTTGATGTTTTTGATATTTTTGATGTTTTTAATGTTTTTGATGTTTTGATATTTTTGATGTTATTTATGTTTATTATGTTTTTGATGTTTTTATGTTTTTTATGTTTATTATGTTTTTGATCTTTTTGATGTTTTTGATGTTTTTAATGTTTCTTATATTTATAATGTTTTGATGTTTCTGATGTTTTGCTGTTTTTGATGTTTTTGCTGTTTTTGCTGTTTTTGATATTTTTGATGTTTTTAATGTTTTTGATGTTTTTGATATTTTTGATGTTATTTATGTTTATTATGTTTTTGATGTTTTTATGTTTATTATGTTTTTGATCTTTTGATGTTTTTGATGTTTTCGATATTTTGATTTTTTGATTTTTTTGATGATTTTGATGTTTTGTTGTTTTTGATGTTTTTGATGTTTTGATGTTGTTATGTTTTTTATGTTTATTATGTTTTGATGTTTTTAATGTTTTTTATGTTTTTGATGTTTTTGATGTTTTGATGTTTTTGATGTTTTTGATGTTTTTGATGTTTTGATGTTTTGATGTTTTTGATGTTTTGATGATTTTTTGATGTTTTGATGTTTTTGATGTTTTTGATGTTTTTGATGTTTTTAATGTTTTTGATGTTTTTGATGTTTTTGATGTTTTTGATGTTTTTGATGTTTTTGATGTTTTTGATGTTTTTGATGTTTTGATGTTTTTGATGTTTTGATGTTTTTGATGTTTTTGATGTTTTTGATGTTTTTGATGTTTTTAATGTTTTTGATGTTTTTGATGTTTTTGATGTTTTGATGTTTTGATGTTCTTGATGTTTTTGATGTTTTTGATGTTTTTAATGTTTTTAATGTTTTTGATGTTTTTGATGTTTTGATGTTTTTGATGTTTCTGATGTTTTTGATGTTTTTGATGTTTTTGATGTTTTGATGTTCTTGATGTTTTTGATGTTTTGATGTTTTTGAAGTTTTTGAAGTTTTGATGTTTTCGATGTTTTGATGTTTTTGATGTTTTTGATGTTTTTGATGTTTTTGATGTTTTTGATGTTTTGATGTTTTTGATGTTTTGATGTTTTTGATGTTTTTGATGTTTTTGATGTTTTTGATGTTCTTGATGTTTTTGATGTTTTGATGTTTTTGATGTTTTTGATGTTTTTGATGTTTTTGATGTTTTTGATGTTTTTGATGTTTTTGATGTTCTTGATGTTTTTGATGTTTTTGATGTTTTTAATGTTTTTGATGTTTTTGATGTTTTTGATGTTTTTGATGTTTTTGATGTTTTTGATGTTTTTGATGTTTTTGATGTTTTTGATGTTTTTGATGTTTTTGATGTTTTTGATGTTTCTGATGTTTTTGATGTTTTTGATGTTTTTGATGTTTTTGATGTTTGTAATGCTTTTGATGTTTTTAATGTTTTGATGTTTTTAATGTTTTTAATGTTTCGATGTTATTGATGTTTTGACGTTTTTGATGTTTTTTATGTTTTTGATGTTTTTGATATTTTTGATGTTTTGTTTTTTTTTTGTTTTTGATTTAATGACGTATTTGAAGTTTTTAATGTTTTTGATGTTTTTAATTTTTTGATGTTTTTGATGTGTTTGATGTTTTTGATGTTTTGGATATTTTTGATGTTTGTGATGTTTTTGGTATTTTCGATGTTTTTAATGTTTTTCATGTTTTTGACGTTTTTGACGTTTGTAATGCTTTGATGTTTTTAATGTTTTTGATGTTTTTAATGTTTTGATGTTATTGATGTTTTTGACGTTTTGGATGTTTTTGATGAGTTTGCTGTTCTTGATATTTTTAATGTTTTTGATGTTTTTGATGTTTTTGATGTTTTTGATGTTTTTGATGTTTTTAATGTTTTGATGTTTTTGATGTTTCGGATGTTTTGATGTTTTTGATTTTTTTTGTTGTTTTGTTTTTTTTTTTTTTTTGATGTTTTTGATTTTATGACGTATTTGACGTTTTTGATGTTTTTGATGTTTTGATGTTTTTGATGTTTTAGATGTTTTTGATGTTTTTGATTTTTTTGATGTTTTGTTTTTTTTTTTTTTGATGTTTTTGATTTTATGACGTATTTGAGGTTTTGAAGTTTTTGATATATTTGATGTTTTTGATGCTTTCGATGTTTTTGATGTTATTGATGTTTTGTTTTTTTTTTGATGTTTCTGTTTTTTATTTATTTATTTTTTTTTTTTGTATTTGATGTTGTTGATGTTTTTGATGTTTTTGATGTTTTTGATGCTTTTGATGTTTTTGATGCTTTTGATGATTTTGATGTTTTTTATGTTTTTGATGTTTTTGATGTTTTTGATGTTTTTTATGTTTTTGATGTTTTTGATGTTTTTGATGTTTTTGATGTTTTTGATGTTTTTGATGTTTTTGATGTTTTTGATATTTTTGATGTTTTTGATGTATTTGATATTTTTGATGTTTTTGAAGTTTTTGATGTTTTTGATGTTTGTGATGTTCTTGATGTCTTGATGTTATTGATTTTATTGATTTTATTGATGTTTTTGATGTTTTTGATGTTTTTGATGTTTTCGATGTTATTGATGTTTTTGATGTTTTTGAAGTTTTTTTTTTTGTTTTTGATGTTTTCGATATTTTGATTTTTTTGATTTTTTTTGATGATTTTGATGTTTTGTTGTTTTTGATGTTTTTGATGTTGTTATATTTTTTATGTTTATTATGTTTTGATGTTTTTAATGTTTTTTATGTTTTTGATGTTTTTGATGTTTTTGATGTTTCTGATATTTTTGATGTTTTTGATGTTTTTGATGTTTTTGATGTTTTTGATATTTTTGATGTTTTTGATATTTTTGATGTTTTTGATGTTTATGATGTTTTTGATGTTTTTGATGTTTTTATGTTTTTTATGTTTATTATGTTTTTGATGTTTTTGATGTTTTTGATGTTTTTAATGTTTATTATGTTTTTGATGTTTTTGATGTTTTTGATGTTTTTGATGTTTTTGATGTTTTTAATGTTTTTATGTTTATGATGTTTTTGATGTTTTCGATTTTTTTATGTTTTTTTTATGTTTTTGATGTTTTTGATTTTATAACGTATTTGATGCTTTTAATGTTTTTGAGGTTTTTGATGTGTTGATGTTTCTGATGATTTTAATGTTTTAAATGTTTTTCATGTTGATGATGTTTTTGATGATTTTGATGTTTTGTTGTTTTTGATGTTTTTGATGTTTTTAATGTTATTATGTTTTCTATGTTTATTATGTTTTTGATGGTTTTGATGTTTTTAATGTTTTTTATGTTTATGAAGTTTTTGATGTTTTTGATGTTTTTGATGTTTTTGATCTTTTTGATGTTTTTAATGTTTTCGATATTTTGATTTTTTTGATTTTTTTTGATGATTTTGATGTTCTGTTGTTTTTGATGTTTTTGATGTTGTTATGTTTTTTATGTTTATTATGTTTTAATGTTTTTAATGTTTTTTATGTTTTTGATGTTTTCGATGTTTTTGATGTTTTTGATGTTTTTGATGTTTTTGCTGTTTTTGATGTTTTTGATATTTTTGATGTTTTTAATGTTTTTGATGTTTTTGATATTTTTGATGTTATTTATGTTTATTATGTTTTTGATGTTTTTATGTTTTTTATGTTTATTATGTTTTTGATCTTTTTGATGTTTTTGATGTTTTTAATGTTTCTTATATTTATAATGTTTTTGATGTTTTGCTGTTTTTGATGTTTTTGCTGTTTTTGATGTTTTTGATATTTTTGATGTTTTTAATGTTTTTGATGTTTTTGATATTTTTGATGTTATTTATGTTTATTATGTTTTTGATGTTTTTATGTTTATTATGTTTTTGATCTTTTTGATGTTTTTGATGTTTTCGATATTTTGATTTTTTTTGATGATTTTGATGTTTTGTTGTTTTTGATGTTTTTGATGTTTTTGATGTTGTTATGTTTTTTATGTTTATTATGTTTTGATGTTTTTAATGTTTTTTATGTTTTTGATGTTTTTGATGTTTTTGATGTTTTTGATGTTTTTGATGTTTTTGATGTTTTTGATGTTTTTGCTGTTTTTGATGTTTTTGATATTTTTGATGTTTTTAATGTTTTTGATGTTTTTGATATTTTTGATGTTATTTATGTTTATTATGTTTTTGATGTTTTTAATGTTTCTTATATTTATAATGTTTTGATGTTTCTGATGTTTTGCTGTTTTTGATGTTTTTGATGTTTTTGATATTTTTGATATTTTTGAAGTTTTTGATGTTTTTGATGTTTTGATGTTTTTGATGTTTTTGATGTTTTTATGTTTTTATGTTTATTATGTTTTGATGTTTTTGATGTGTTTAATGTTTTTTATGTTTATAATGTTTATGATGTTTTTGATGTTTTCGATGTTTTTGATGTTTTTGATGTTTTTGATGTTTTTGATGTTTTTGATGTTTTTGATGTTTTTGATGTTTTTGATGTTTTTGATGTTTTTGATGTTTTTGATGTTTTTGATGTTTTTGATGTTTTTGATGTTTTTGAGGATTTTGATGTTTTTGATGTTTTTGATATTTTTGATGTTTTTGATGTTATTGATGTTTTTGATATATTTGATGTTTTTGATGTTTTTGATGTTTTTGATGTTTTTGATATTTTTGATGTTTTTGATATTTTTGATATTTTTGATGTTTTTGATGTTTTTGATGTTTTTATGTTTTTTATGTTTATTATGTTTATTATGTTTTTGATGTTTTTGATGTTTTTGATGTTTTTGATGTTTTTAATGTTTATTATGTTTTTGATGTTTTTGATGTTTTTGATGTTTTTGATGTTTTTGATGTTTTTGATGTTTTTAATGTTTTTTATGTTTATGATGTTTTTGATGTTTTTGATGTTTTTGATGTTTTCGATTTTTTTTATGTTTTTTTTTATGTTTTTGATGTTTTTGATTTTATAACGTATTTGATGCTTTTAATGTTTTTGAGGTTTTTGATGTGTTGATGTTTCTGATGATTTTAATGTTTTAAATGTTTTTCATGTTGATGATATTTTTGATGATTTTGATGTTTTGTTGTTTTTGATGTTTTTGATGTTTTTAATGTTATTATGTTTTCTATGTTTATTATGTTTTTGATGGTTTTGATGTTTTTAATGTTTTTTATGTTTATGATGTTTTTGATGTTTTTGACCTTTTTGATGTTTTTGATGTTTTCGATATTTTGATTTTTTTGATTTTTTTTGATGATTTTGATGTTTTGTTGTTTTTGATGTTTTTGATGTTTTTGATGTTTTTGATGTTGTTATGTTTTTTATGTTTATTATGTTTTGATGTTTTTAATGTTTTTTATGTTTTTTATGTTTTTGATGTTTTTGATGTTTTTTGCTGTTTTTGATGTTTTTGATATTTTTGATGTTTTTGATGTTTTTGATATTTTTGATGTTATTTATGTTTATTATGTTTTTGATGTTTTTATGTTTTTGATGTTTTTAATGTTTCTTATATTTATAATGTTTTTGATGTTTCTGATGTTTTGCTGTTTTTGATGTTTTTGATGTTCTTGATATTTTTGATATTTTTGATGTTTTTGATGTTTTTGATGTTTTTGATGTTTATGATGTTTTTGATGTTATTTATGTTTATTATGTTTTTGATGTTTTTAATGTTTCTTATATTTATAATGTTTTTGATGTTTCTGATGTTTTGCTGTTTTTGATGTTTTTGATGTTTTTGATATTTTTGATGTTTTTAATGTTTTTGATGTTTTTGATATTTTTGATGTTATTTATGTTTATTATGTTTTTGATGTTTTTAATGTTTCTTATATTTATAATGTTTTTGATGTTTCTGATGTTTTGCTGTTTTTGATGTTTTTGATGCTCTTGATATTTTTGATATTTTGATGTTTTTGATGTTTTGATGTTTTTGATGTTTTTGATGTTTTTGATGTTTTTGATGTTTTTGATGTTTTTGATGTTTTTATGTTTTTATGTTTATTATGTTTTTGATGTTTTTGATGTGTTTAATGTTTTTTATGTTTATGATGTTTATGATGTTTTTGATGTTTTTGATGTTTTTGATGTTTTTGATGTTTTTGATGTTTTTGATGTTTTTGATGTTTTTGATGTTTTTGAGGATTTTGATGTTTTTGATGTTTTTGATATTTTTGATGTTTTTGATGTTTTTGATGTTTTTGATGTTTTTGATGTTCTTGATGTTTTTGATGTTTTTTATATTTTTGATGATTTTGATGTTTTGTTGTTTTTGATGTTTTTGATGTTTTTAATGTTATTATATTTTTTATGTTTATTATGTTTTTGATGGTTTTGATTTTTTTAATGTTTTTTATGTTTATGATGTTTTTGATGTTTTTGATCTTTTTCATGTTTTTGATGTTTTCGATATTTTGATTTTTTTTGATGATTTTGATGTTTTGTTGTTTTTGATGTTTTTGATGTTTTTGATGTTGTTATGTTTTTTATGTTTATTATGTTTTGATGTTTTTAATGTTTTTTATGTCTTTGATGTTTTTGATGTTTTTGATGTTTTTGATGTTTTTGATGTTTTTGATGTTTTTGCTGTTTTTGATGTTTTTGATATTTTTGATGTTTTTTGATGTTTTTGATATTTTTGATGTTATCTATGTTTATTATGTTGTTGATGTTTTTATGTTTTTTATGTTTATTATGTTTTTGATGTTTTTGATGTTTTTAATGTTTCTTATATTTATAATGTTTTTGATGTTTTTGATGTTTCTGATGTTTTGCTGTTTTTGATGTTTTTGATGTTCTTGATATTTTTGATATTTTTGATGTTTTTGATGTTTTTGATGTTTTTGATGTTTTTGATGTTTTTATGTTTTTATGTTTATTATGTTTTTGATGTTTTTGATGTTTTTAATGTTTTTTTATGTTTATGATGTTTATGATGTTTTTGATGTTATTTATGTTTATTATGTTTTTGATGTTTTTAATGTTTCTTATATTTATAATGTTTTTGATGTTTCTGATGTTTTGCTGTTTTTGATGTTTTTGATGTTTTTGATATTTTTGATGTTTTTAATGTTTTTGATGTTTTTGATATTTTTGATGTTATTTATGTTTATTATGTTTTTGATGTTTTTAATGTTTCTTATATTTATAATGTTTTTGATGTTTCTGATGTTTTGCTGTCTTTGATGTTTTTGATGTTCTTGATATTTTTGATATTTTTGATGTTTTTGATGTTTTTGATGTTTTTGATGTTTTTGATGTTTTTGATGTTTTTGATGTTTTTGATGTTTTTGATGTTTTTGATGTTTTTGATGTTTTTGATGTTTTTGATGTTTTTGATGTTTTTATGTTTTTTATGTTAATTATGTTTTTGATGTTTTTGATGTGTTTAATGTTTTTTATGTTTATGATGTTTATGATGTTTTTGATGTTTTTGATGTTTTTGATGTTTTTGATGTTTTTGATGTTTTTGATGTTTTTGAGGATTTTGATGTTTTTGATGTTTTTGATATTTTTGATGTTTTTGATGTTATTGATGTTTTTGATATATTTGATGTTTTTGATGTTTTTGATATTTTTGATGTTTTTGATATTTTTGATGTTTTTGATGTTTTTGATGTTTTTGATGTTTTTGATGTTTTTATGTTTTTTATGTTTATTATGTTTTTGATGTTTTTGATGTTTTTGATGTTTTTGATGTTTTTAATGTTTATTATGTTTTTGATGTTTTTGATGTTTTTAATGTTTTTTATGTTTATGATGTTTTTGATGTTTTTGATGTTTTTGATGTTTTCGATTTTTTTTATGTTTTTTTTTTATGTTTTTGATGTTTTTGATTTTATAACGTATTTGATGCTTTTAATGTTTTTGATGTTTTTGATGTTTTTGATGATTTTGATGTTTTGTTGTTTTTGATGTTTTTGATGTTTTTAATGTTATTATGTTTTCTATGTTTATTATGTTTTTGATGGTTTTGATGTTTTTAATGTTTTTTATGTTTATGATGTTTTTGATGTTTTTGATGTTTTTGATCTTTTTGATGTTTTTGATGTTTTCGATATTTTGATTTTTTTGATTTTTTTTGATGATTTTGATGTTTTGTTGTTTTTGATGTTTTTGATGTTTTTGATGTTGTTATGTTTTTTATGTTTATTATATTTTGATGTTTTTAATGTTTTTTATGTTTTTGATGTTTTTGATGTTTTTGATGTTTTTGATGTTTTTGATGTTTTTGATGTTTTTGATGTTTTTGATGTTTTTGATGTTTTTGCTGTTTTTGATGTTTTTGATATTTTTGATGTTTTTAATGTTTTTGATGTTTTTGATATTTTTGATGTTATTTATGTTTATTATGTTTTTGATGTTTTTATGTTTTTTATGTTTATTGTGTTTTTGATGTTTTTGATGTTTTTAATGTTTCTTATATTTATAATGTTTTTGATGTTTCTGATGTTTTGCTGTTTTTGATGTTTTTGCTGTTTTTGATGTTTTTGATATTTTTGATGTTTTTAATGTTTTTGATGTTTTTGATATTTTTGATGTTATTTATGTTTATTATGTTTTTGATGTTTTTATGTTTTTTATGTTTATTATGTTTTTGATCTTTTTGATGTTTTTGATGTTTTCGATATTTTGATTTTTTGGATTTTTTTTGATGATTTTGATGTTTTGTTGTTTTTGATGTTTTTGATGTTGTTATGTTTTTTATGTTTATTATGTTTTGATGTTTTTAATGTTTTTTATGTTTTTGATGTTTTTGATGTTTTTGATGTTTTTGATGTTTTTGATGTTTTTGATGTTTTTGATGTTTTTGATGTTTTTGCTGTTTTTGATGTTTTTGATATTTTTGATGTTTTTAATGTTTTTGATGTTTTTGATATTTTTGATGTTATTTATGTTTATTATGTTTTTGATGTTTTTAATGTTTCTTATATTTATAATGTTTTTGATGTTTCTGATGTTTTGCTGTTTTTGATGTTTTTGATGTTCCTGATATTTTTGATATTTTTGATGTTTTTGATGTTTTTGATGTTTTTGATGTTTTTGATGTTTTTGATGTTTTTGATGTTTTTGATGTTTTTGATGTTTTTATGTTTTTTATGTTTATTATGTTTTTGATGTTTTTGATGTGTTTAATGTTTTTTATGTTTTTTATGTTTATGATGTTTTTGATGTTTTTGATGTTTTTGATGTTTTTGATGTTTTTGATGTTTTTGATGTTTTTGATGTTTTTGATGTTTTTGATGTTTTTGATGTTTTTGAGGATTTTGATGTTTTTGATGTTTTTGATATTTTTGATGTTTTTGATGTTATTGATGTTTTTGATATATTTGATGTTTTTGATGTTTTTGATGTTTTTGATGTTTTTGATGTTTTTGATGTTTTTGATATTTTTGATGTTTTTGATATTTTTGATATTTTTGATGTTTTTGATGTTTTTGATGTTTTTGATGTTTTTATGTTTTGTACGTTTATTATGTTTTTGATGTTTTTGATGTTTTTGATGTTTTTAATGTTTATTATGTTTTTGATGTTTTTGATTTTTTTGATGTTTTTAATGTTTTTTATGTTTATGATGTTTTTGATGTTTTCGATTTTTTTAATGTTTTTTTTTTATGTTTTTGATGTTTTTGATTTTATAACGTATTTGATGCTTTTAATGTTTTTGAGGTTTTTGATGTGTTGATGTTTCTGATGATTTTAATGTTTTAAATGTTTTTCATGTTGATGATATTTTTGATGATTTTGATGTTTTGTTGTTTTTGATGTTTTTAATGTTATTATGTTTTCTATGTTTATTATGTTTTTGATGGTTTTGATGTTTTTAATGTTTTTTATGTTTTTGATGTTTTTGATGTTTTTGATGTTTTTGCTGTTTTTGATGTTTTTGATATTTTTGATGTTTTTAATGTTTTTGATGTTTTTGATGTTTTTGATCTTTTTGATGTTTTTGATGTTTTCGATATTTTGATTTTTTGATTTTTTTGATGATTTTGATGTTTTGTTGTTTTTGATGTTTTTGATGTTGATATGTTTTTTATGTTTATTATGTTTTGATGTTTTTAATGTTTTTTATGTTTTTGATGTTTTTGATGTTTTTGATGTTTTTGATGTTTTTGATGTTTTTGATGTTTTTGATGTTTTTGATATTTTTGATGTTTTTAATGTTTTTGATGTTTTTGATATTTTTGATGTTATTTATGTTTATTATGTTTTTGATGTTTTTATGTTTTTTATGTTTATTATGTTTTTGATGTTTTTAATGTTTCTTATATTTATAATGTTTTTGATGTTTCTGATGTTTTGCTTTTTTGATGTTTTTGCTGTTTTTGATATTTTTGATGTTTTTAATGTTTTTGATGTTTTTGATATTTTTGATGTTATTTATGTTTATTATGTTTTTGATGTTTTTATGTTTTTTATGTTTATTATGTTTTTGATCTTTTTGATGTTCTTTATGTTTTCGATATTTTGATTTTTTTGATTTTTTTTGATGATTTTGATGTTTTGTTGTTTTTGATGTTTTTGATGTTTTTGATGTTGTTATGTTTATTATGTTTTGATGTTTTTAATGTTTTTTATGTTTTTGATGTTTTTGATGTTTTTGATGTTTTTGATGTTTTTGATGTTTTTGATGTTTTTGATGTTTTTGATGTTTTTGATGTTTTTGATGTTTTTGATGTTTTTGATGTTTTTGATATTTTGATGTTTTTAATGTTTTTGATGTTTTTGATATTTTGATGTTATTTATGTTTATTATGTTTTGATGTTTTTAATGTTTCTTATATTTATAATGTTTTTGATGTTTCTGATGTTTTGCTGTTTTTGATGTTTTTGATGTTCTTGATATTTTTGATATTTTTGATGTTTTTGATGTTTTTGATGTTTTTGATGTTTTTGATGTTTTTGATGTTTTTGATGTTTTTATGTTTTTTATGTTTATTATGTTTTTGATGTTTTTTATGTGTTTAATGTTTTTATGTTTATGATGTTTATGATGTTTTGATGTTTTTGATGTTTTTGATGTTTTTGATGTTTTTGATGTTTTTGATGTTTTTGATGTTTTTGAAGTTTTTGATGTTTTTGATGTTTTTGATGTTTTTGATGTTTTTGATGTTTTTGATGTTTTTGATGTTTTTGAGGATTTTGATGTTTTTGATGTTTTTGATATTTTTGATGTTTTTGATGTTATTGATGTTTTTGATATATTTGATGTTTTTGATGTTTTTGATGTTTTTGATGTTTTTGATATTTTTGATGTTTTGATATTTTTGATATTTTTTGATGTTTTTGATGTTTTTGATGTTTTTGATGTTTTTATGTTTTTTATGTTTTTGATGTTTTTGATGTTTTTGATGTTTTTGATGTTTTTAATGTTTATTATGTTTTTGATGTTTTTGATGTTTTTAATGTTTTTTATGTTTATGATGTTTTTGATGTTTTTGATGTTTTCGATTTTTTTATGTTTTTTTTTTATGTTTTTGATGTTTTTGATTTTATAACGTATTTGATGCTTTTAATGTTTTTGAGGTTTTTGATGTGTTGATGTTTCTGATGATTTTAATGTTTTAAATGTTTTTCATATTGATGATATTTTTGATGATTTTGATGTTTTGTTGTTTTTGATGTTTTTGATGTTTTTAATGTTATTATGTTTTCTATGTTTATTATGTTTTTGATGGTTTTGATGTTTTTGATGTTTTTTATGTTTATGATGTTTTTGATGTTTTTGATCTTTTGATGTTTTTGATGTTTTCGATATTTTGATTTTTTTGATTTTTTTTGATGATTTTGATGTTTTGTTTGTTTTGATGTTTTTGATGTTTTTGATGTTGTTATGTTTTTTATGTTTATTATGTTTTGATGTTTTTAATGTTTTTTATGTTGTTGATGTTTTTGATGTTTTTGATGTGTTTAATGTTTTTTATGTTTATGATGTTTATGATGTTTTTGATGTTTTTGATGTTTTTGATGTTTTTGATGTTTTTGATGTTTTTGATGTTTTTGATGTTTTTGAGGATTTTGATGTTTTTGATGTTTTTGATATTTTTGATGTTTTTGATGTTATTGATGTTTTTGATATATTTGATGTTTTTGATGTTTTTGATGTTTTTGATGTTTTTGATGTTTTTGATATTTTTGATGTTTTTGATATTTTTGATATTTTTGATGTTTTTGATGTTTTTGATGTTTTTGATGTTTTTATGTTTTTTATGTTTATTATGTTTTTGATGTTTTTGATGTTTTTGATGTTTTTGATGTTTTTGATGTTTTTAATGTTTATTATGTTTTTGATGTTTTTGATGTTTTTGATGTTTTTAATGTTTTTTATGTTTATGATGTTTTTGATGTTTTTGATGTTTTTAATTTTTTTTTTTTTTTTTTTTATGTTTTTGATGTTTTTGATTTTATAACGTATTTGATGCTTTTAATGTTTTTGAGGTTTTTGATGTGTTGATGTTTCTGATGATTTTAATGTTTTAAATGTTTTTCATATTGATGATATTTTTGATGATTTTGATGTTTTGTTGTTTTTGATGTTTTTGATGTTTTTAATGTTATTATGTTTTCTATGTTTATTATGTTTTTGATGGTTTTGATGTTTTTGATGTTTTTTATGTTTATGATGTTTTTGATGTTTTTGATCTTTTTGATGTTTTTGATGTTTTCGATATTTTGATTTTTTTAATTTTTTTTGATGATTTTGATGTTTTGTTTGTTTTGATGTTTTTGATGTTGTTATGTTTTTTATGTTTATTATGTTTTGATGTTTTTAATGTTTTTGATTTTTTTGATGTTTTTGATGTTTTTGATGTTTTTGATGTTTTTGATATTTTTGATGTTATTTATGTTTATTATGTTTTTGATGTTTTTATGTTTTTTATGTTTATTATGTTTTTGATGTTTTTGATGTTTTTAATGTTTCTTATATTTATAATGTTTTTGATGTTTTTGATGTTTTTATGTTTTTTATGTTTATTATGTTTTTGATGTTTTTAATGTTTTTTATGTTTATGATGTTTATGATGTTTATGATGTTTTTGATGTTTTTGATGTTTTTGATGTTTTTGATGTTTTTGATGTTTTTGATAATTTTGATGTTTTTGATGTTTTTGATGTTTTTGATGTTTTTGATGTTTTTGATGTTTTTGATGTTTTTGAGAATTTTGATGTTTTTGATGTTTTTAATATTTTTGATGTTTTTGATGTTATTAATGTTTTTGATATATTTGATGTTTTTGATGTTTTTGATGTTTTTGATGTTTTTGATGTTTTTGATGTTTTTGATGTTTTTGATATTTTTGATGTTTTTGATGTTTTCGATATTTTGATTTTTTTGATGTTTTGTTGTATTTGATGTTTTGTCGTTTTTGATGTTTAGATGTTATTTATGTTTATTATGTTTTTGATGTTCTCAATGTTTTTTATATTTATGATGTTTTTCATGTTTTGCTGTTTTTAATGTTTTTGATGTTTTTGATGTTTTTGATAATTTTGATGTTTTTGATGTTTTTGATGTTTTTGATGTTTTTGATGTTTTTGATGTTTTTGATGTTTTTGATGTTTTTGATGTTTTTGATATTTTTGATGTTTTTGATGTTATTGATGTTTTGATATTTTTGATGTTTTTGATGTTTTTGATGTTTTTGATGTTTTTGATGTTTTTGATGTTTTTATGTTTTTTATGTTTTTATGTTTTTGATGTTTCTGATGTTTTTGATGTTTTTGATGTTTTTAATGTTTATTATGTTTTTGATGTTTTTGATGTTTTTAATGTTTTTTATGTTTATGATGTTTTTGATGTTTTTGATGTTTTCGATTTTTTTTATGTTTTTTTTTTATGTTTTTGATTTTATAACGTATTTGATGCTTTTAATGTTTTTGAGGTTTTTGATGTGTTGATGTTTCTGATGATTTTAATGTTTTAAATGTTTTTCATGTTGATGATGTTTTTGATGATTTTGATGTTTTGTATGTTTTGTTGTTTTTGATGTTTTTGATGTTTTTAATGTTTTTTATGTTTATGATGTTTTTGATGTTTTTGATGTTTTTGATCTTTTTGATGTTATTGATGTTTTCGATATTTTGATTTTTTTGATTGTTTTTGATGATTTGTTGTTTTTGATGTTTTTGATGTTGTTATGTTTTTTATGTTTATTATGTTTTGATGTTTTTAATGTGTTTTATGTTTTTGATGTTTTTGATGTTGTTATGTTTTTTATGTTTATTATGTTTTGATGTTTTTAATGTGTTTTATGTTTTTGATGTTTTTGATGTTTTTGATGTTTTTGATGTTTTTGATGTTTTTGATGTTTTTGATGTTTTTGATGTTTTTGATGTTTTTGATGTTTTTGATGTTTTTGATGTTTTTGATGTTTTTGATGTTTTTGATGTTTGTGATGTTTTTGATGTTTTTGATGTTTTTGATGTTTTTGATGTTTTTGCTGTTTTTGATGTTTTTGATATTTTTGATGTTTTTAATGTTTTTGATGTTTTTGATATTTTTGATGTTATTTATGTTTATTATGTTTTTGATGTTTTTAATGTTTCTTATATTTATAATGTTTTTGATGTTTCTGATGTTTTGCTGTTTTTGATGTTTTTGATGTTCTTGATATTTTTGATATTTTTGATGTTTTTGATGTTTTTGATGTTTTTGATGTTTTTGATGTTTATGATGTTTTTATGTTTTTTATGATTTTGATGTTTTTGATGTTTTTAATGTTTTTTATGTTTATGATGTTTATGATGTTTTTGATGTTTTTGAGGTTTTTGATGTTTTTGATGTTTTTGATGTTTTTGATGTTTTTGATGTTTTTGATGTTTTTGATGTTTTTGATGTTTTTGATGTTTTTGATGTTTTTGATGTTTTTGATGTTTTTGATGTTTTTGAGGATTTTGATGTTTTTGATGTTTTTGATATTTTTGATGTTTTTGATGTTATTGATGTTTTTGATATATTTGATGTTTTTGATGTTTTTGATGTTTTTGATGTTTTTGATATTTTTGATGTTTTTGATGTTTTCGATATTTTGTTTTTTTTTGATGTTTTTGATGTTTTGTTGTTTTTGATGTTTTGTTGTTTTTGATGTTTAGATGTTATTTATGTTTATTATGTTTTTGATGTTCTCAACGTTTTTTATATTTATGATGTTTTTCATGTTTTGCTGTTTTTAATGTTTTTGAAGTTTTTGATGTTTTTGATGTTTTTGATGTTTTTAATAATTTTGATGTTTTTGATGTTTTTGATGTTTTTGATGTTTTTGATGTTTTTGATATTTTTGATGTTTTTGATGTTATTGATGTTTTGATATTTTTGATGTTTTTGATGCTTTTGATGTTTTTGATGTTTTTGATGTTTTTGATGTTTTTGATGTTTTGATGTTTTCAATATTTTGATTTTTTTTATGTTTTGTTGTTTTTGATGTTTTTATGTTATTTATGTTTATTATGTTTTTGATGTTTTTAATGTTTTTTATATTTATGATGTTTTTGATGTTTTTGATTTTTGCTGTTTTTGATGTTTTTGATGTTTTTGATGTTTTTGATGTTTTTGATGTTCTTGATGTTTTTGATGTTATTGATGTTTTTGATGTTTTTGATGTTTTTGATGTTTTTATGTTTTTTATGTTTATTATGTTTTTGATGTTTTTGATGTTTTTGATGTTTTTGATGTTTTTAATGTTTTTTATGTTTATGATGTTTTTGATGTTTTTGATGTTTTTCATGTTTTTGATATTTTTGATGTTTTTGATGTTATTGATGTTTTTAATATTTTTGATGTTTTTGATGTTTTTGATGTTTATGATGTTTGTGATGTTTTTGATGTTTTTGATGTTTTTGATGTTTTTGATGTTTTTGATGTTTTTGATGTTTTTGATGTTTTTGATGTTTTTGATGTTTTTGATGTTTTTGATGTTTTTGATATTTTTGATGTTTTTGATGTTTGTGATATTTTTGATGTTTTTGATGTTTTTGCTGTTTTTGATGTTTTTGATATTTTTGATGTTTTGCTGTTTTTGATGTTTTTGATATTTTTGATGTTATTTATGTTTATTATGTTTTTGATGTTTTTAATGTTTCTTATATTTATAATGTTTTTGATGTTTCTGATGTTTTGCTGTTTTTGATGTTTTTGATGTTCTTGATATTTTTGATATTTTTGATGTTTTTGATGTTTTTGATGTTTTTGATGTTTTTGGTGTTTTTGATGTTTTTATGTTTTTTATGTTTTTGATGTTTTTGATGTTTTTAATGTTTTTTATGTTTATGATGTTTATGATGTTTATGATGTTTTTGATGTTTTTGATGTTTTTGATGTTTTTGATGTTTTTGATGTTTTTGATGTTTTTGATGTTTTTGATGTTTTTGATGTTTTTGATGTTTTTGATGTTTTTGATGTTTTTGATGTTTTTGATGTTTTTGATGTTTTTGATGTTTTTGATGTTTTTGATGTTTTTGATATTTTTGATGTTTTTGATGTTATTGATGTTTTTGATATATTTGATGTTTTTGATGTTTTTGATGTTTTTGATGTTTTTGATATTTTTGATGTTTTTGATGTTTTCGATATTTTGTTTTTTTTGATGTTTTGTTGTTTTTGATGTTTTGTTGTTTTTGATGTTTAGATGTTATTTATGTTTATTATGTTTTTGATGTTCTCAACGTTTTTTATATTTATGATGTTTTTCATGTTTTGCTGTTTTTAATGTTTTTGAAGTTATTGATGTTTTTGATGTTTTTGATGTTTTTGATATTTTTGATGTTTTTGATGTTATTGATGTTTTGATATTTTTGATGTTTTTGATGTTTTTGATGTTTTTGATGTTTTTGATGTTTTTGATGTTTTTGATGTTTTTGATGTTTTCAATATTTTGATTTTTTTGATGTTTTGTTGTTTTTGATGTTTTTATGTTATTTATGTTTATTATGTTTTTGATGTTTTTAATGTTTTTTATATTTATGATGTTTTTGATGTTTTTGATTTTTTGCTGTTTTTGATGTTTTTGATGTTTTTGATGTTTTTGATGTTTTTGATGTTTTTGATGTTCTTGATGTTTTTGATGTTATTGATGTTTTTGATGTTTTTGATGTTTTTGATGTTTTTATGTTTTTATGTTTATTATGTTTTTGATGTTTTTGATGTTTTTGATGTTTTTGATGTTTTTGATGTTTTTAATGTTTTTTATGTTTATGATGTTTATGATGTTTTTGATGTTTTTGATGTTTTTCATGTTTTTGATATTTTTGATGTTTTTGATGTTATTGATGTTTTTAATATTTTTGATGTTTTTGATGTTTTTGATGTTTATGATGTTTATGATGTTTGTGATGTTTTTGATGTTTTTGATGTTTTTGATGTTTTTGATGTTTTTGATGTTTTTGATGTTTTTGATGTTTTTGATGTTTTTGATGTTTTTGATGTTTTTGATGTTTTTGATGTTTTTGATGTTTTTGATGTTTTTGATGTTTTTGATGTTTTTGATGTTTTTGATGTTTTTGATATTTTTGATATTTTTGATGTTTTTGATGTTTTTGATGTTTTTGATGTTTTTGATGTTTATGATGTTTGTGATGTTTTTGATGTTTTTGATGTTTTTGATGTTTTTGATGTTTTTGATGTTTTTGATGTTTTTGATGTTTTTGATGTTTTTGGTGTTTTTGATTTTTTTGATTTTTTTGTTGTTTTTGATGTTTTTGTTGTTTTTGATGTTTTTGATGTTTTTGATGTTTTTGATGTTATTCATGTTTATTATGTTTTGATGTTTTTGATGTTTCTTATATTTATGATGTTTTTGATGTTTTTGATGTTTTGCTGTTTTTTGATGTTTTTGATATTTTTGATGTTATTTATGTTTATTATGTTTTTGATGTTTTTAATGTTTCTTATATTTATAATGTTTTTGATGTTTCTGATGTTTTGCTGTTTTTGATGTTTTTGATGTTTTTGATGTTTTTGATGTTTTTGATGTTTTCAATGTTTTGATTTTTTTTATGTTTTGTTGTTTTTGATGTTTTTATGTTATTTATGTTTATTATGTTTTTGATGTTTTTAATGTTTTTTATATTTATGATGTTTTTGATGTTTTTGATTTTTTGCTGTTTTTGATGTTTTTGATGTTTTTGATGTTTTTGATGTTCTTGATGTTTTTGATGTTATTGATGTTTTTGATGTTTTTGATGTTTTTGATGTTTTTATGTTTTTTATGTTTATTATGTTTTTGATGTTTTTGATGTTTTTGATGTTTTTAATGTTTTTTATGTTTATGATGTTTTTGATGTTTTTGATGTTATTGATGTTTTTGATATTTTTGATGTTTTTGATGTTATTGATGTTTTTAATATTTTTGATGTTGTTGATATTTTTGATGTTTATGATGTTTGTAATGTTTTTGATGTTTTTGATGTTTTTGATGTTTTTGATGTTTTTGATGTTTTTGATGTTTTTGATGTTTTTGATGTTTTTGATGTTTTTGATGTTTTTGGATGTTTTGATGTTTTTGATGTTTTTGATGTTTTTGATGTTTTTGATGTTTTTGATATTTTTGATGTTTTTGATGTTTGTGATATTTTTGATGTTTTTGATGTTTTTGCTGTTTTTGATGTTTTTGATATTTTTGATGTTTTTAATGTTTTTGATGTTTTTGATATTTTTGATGTTATTTATGTTTATTATGTTTTTGATGTTTTTAATGTTTCTTATATTTATAATGTTTTTGATGTTTCTGATGTTTTGCTGTTTTTGATGTTTTTGATGTTCTTGATATTTTTGATGTTTTTGATGTTTTTAATGTTTTTGATGTTTTTGATGTTTTTGATGTTTTTGATGTTTTTGATGTTTTTATGTTTTTTATGTTTTTGATGTTTTTGATGTTTTTAATGTTTTTTATGTTTATGATGTTTATGATGTTTATGATGTTTTTGATGTTTTTGATGTTTTTGATGTTTTTGATGTTTTTGATGTTTTTGATGTTTTTGATGTTTTTGATGTTTTTGATGTTTTTGATGTTTTTGATGTTTTTGAGGATTTTGATGTTTTTGATGTTTTTGATATTTTTGATGTTTTTGATGTTATTGATGTTTTTGATATATTTGCTGTTTTTGATGTTTTTGATGTTTTTGATGTTTTTGATATTTTTGATGTTTTTGATGTTTTCGATATTTTGTTTTTTTTTGATGTTTTTGATGTTTTGTTGTTTTTGATGTTTTGTTGTTTTTGATGTTTAGATGTTATTTATGTTTATTATGTTTTTGATGTTCTCAACGTTTTTTATATTTATGATGTTTTTCATGTTTTGCTGTTTTTAATGTTTTTGAAGTTTTTGATGTTTTTGATGTTTTTGATGTTTTTTGATGTTTTTGATGTTTTTGATGTTTTTGATGTTTTCAATATTTTGATTTTTTTGATGTTTTGTTGTTTTTGATGTTTTTATGTTATTTATGTTTATTATGTTTTTGATGTTTTTAATGTTTTTTATATTTATGATGTTTTTGATGTTTTTGATTTTTTGCTGTTTTTGATGTTTTTGATGTTTTTGATGTTTTTGATGTTCTTGATGTTTTTGATGTTATTGATGTTTTTGATGTTTTTGATGTTTTTATGTTTTTTATGTTTTTTATGTTTATTATGTTTTTGATGTTTTTGATGTTTTTGATGTTTTTGATGTTTTTAATGTTTTTTATGTTTATGATGTTTTTGATGTTTTTGATGTTTTTCATGTTTTTGATATTTTTGATGTTTTTGATGTTATTGATGTTTTTAATATTTTTGATGTTTTTGATGTTTATGATGTTTATGATGTTTGTGATGTTTTTGATGTTTTTGATGTTTTTGATGTTTTTGATGTTTTTGATGTTTTTGATGTTTTTGATGTTTTTGATGTTTTTGATGTTTTTGATGTTTTTGATGTTTTTGATGTTTTTGATGTTTTTGATGTTTTTGATGTTTTTGATGTTTTTGATGTTTTTGATATTTTTGATGTTTTTGATGTTTTTGATATTTTTGATATTTTTGATGTTTTTGATATTTTTGATGTTTTTGATGTTTTTGATGTTTATGATGTTTGTGATGTTTTTGATGTTTTTGATGTTTTTGATGTTTTTGATGTTTTTGATGTTTTTGATGTTTTTGGTGTTTTTGATGTTTTTGATGTTTTTGATATTTTTGATGTTTTTGATGTTTTTGATATTTTTGATGTTTTTGATGTTTTTGATGTTATTCATGTTTATTATGTTTTTGATGTTGTTAATGTTTCTTATATTTATGATGTTTTTTATGTTTTTGATGTTTTGCTGTTTTTGATGTTTTTGATATTTTTGATGTTATTTATGTTTATTATGTTTTTGATGTTTTTAATGTTTCTTATATTTATAATGTTTTTGATGTTTCTGATGTTTTGCTGTTTTTGATGTTTTTGATGTTTTTGATGTTTTTGATGTTTTCAATATTTTGATTTTTTTTATGTTTTGTTGTTTTTGATGTTTTTATGTTATTTATGTTTATTATGTTTTTGATGTTTTTAATGTTTTTTATATTTATGATGTTTTTGATGTTTTTGATTTTTTGCTGTTTTTGATGTTTTTGATGTTTTTGATGCTTTTGATGTTCTTGATGTTTTTGATGTTATTGATGTTTTTGATGTTTTTGATGTTTTTGATGTTTTTATGTTTTTTATGTTTATTATGTTTTTGATGTTTTTAATGTTTTTTATGTTTATGATGTTTTTGATGTTTTTGATGTTTTTCATGTTTTTGATATTTTTGATGTTTTTGATGTTATTGATGTTTTTAATATTTTTGATGTTTTTGATGTTTTTGATGTTTATGATGTTTGTGATGTTTTTGATGTTTTTGATGTTTTTGATGTTTTTGATGTTTTTGATGTTTTTGATGTTTTTGATGTTTTTGATGTTTTTGATGTTTTTGATGTTTTTGATATTTTTGATGTTTTTGATGTTTTTGATGTTTTTGATGTTTTTGATGTTTTTGATGTTTTTGCTGTTTTTGATGTTTTTGATATTTTTGATGTTTTTAATGTTTTTGATGTTTTTGATATTTTTGATGTTATTTATGTTTATTATGTTTTTGATGTTTTTAATGTTTCTTATATTTATAATGTTTTTGATGTTTCTGATGTTTTGCTGTTTTTGATGTTTTTGATGTTCTTGATATTTTTGATATTTTTGATGTTTTTGATGTTTTTGATGTTTTTGATGTTTTTGATGTTTTTGATGTTTTTGATATTTTTGATGTTTTTATGTTTTTATGTTTTTGATGTTTTTGATGTTTTTAATGTTTTTTATGTTTATGATGTTTATGATGTTTATGATGTTTTTGATGTTTTTGATGTTTTTGATGTTTTTGATGTTTTTGATGTTTTTGATGTTTTTGATGTTTTTGATGTTTTTGAGGATTTTGATGTTTTTGATGTTTTTGATATTTTTGATGTTTTTGATGTTATTGATGTTTGTGATATATTTGATGTTTTTGATGTTATTGATGTTTTTGATGTTTTTGATATTTTTGATGTTTTTGATGTTTTCGATATTTTGTTTTTTTTGATGTTTTTGATGTTTTGTTGTTTTTGATGTTTTGTTGTTTTTGATGTTTAGATGTTATTTATGTTTATTATGTTTTTGATGTTCTCAACGTTTTTTATATTTATGATGTTTTTCATGTTTTGCTGTTTTTAATGTTTTTGAAGTTTTTGATGTTTTTGATGTTTTTGATGTTTTTGATATTTTTGATGTTTTTGATGTTATTGATGTTTTGATATTTTTGATGTTTTTGATGTTTTTGATGTTTTTGATGTTTTTGATGTTTTCAATATTTTGATTTTTTTGATGTTTTGTTGTTTTTGATGTTTTTATGTTATTTATGTTTATTATGTTTTTGATGTTTTTAATGTTTTTTATATTTATGATGTTTTTGATGTTTTTGATTTTTTGCTGTTTTTGATGTTTTTGATGTTTTTGATGTTTTTGATGTTTTTGATGTTCTTGATGTTTTTGATGTTATTGATGTTTTTGATGTTTTTGATGTTTTTGATGTTTTTATGTTTTTTATGTTTATTATGTTTTTGATGTTTTTGATGTTTTTGATGTTTTTGATGTTTTTGATGTTTTTAATGTTTTTTATGTTTATGATGTTTATGATGTTTTTGATGTTTTTGATGTTTTTCATGTTTTTGATATTTTTGATGTTTTTGATGTTATTGATGTTTTTAATATTTTTGATGTTTTTGATGTTTTTGATGTTTATGATGTTTATGATGTTTATGATGTTTGTGATGTTTTTGATGTTTTTGATGTTTTTGATGTTTTTGATGTTTTTGATGTTTTTGATGTTTTTGATGTTTTTGATGTTTTTGATGTTTTTGATGTTTTTGATGTTTTTGATGTTTTTGATGTTTTTGATATTTTTGATGTTTTTGATGTTTTTGATATTTTTGATATTTTTGATGTTTTTGATATTTTTGATGTTTTTGATGTTTTTGATGTTTATGATGTTTGTGATGTTTTTGATGTTTTTGATGTTTTTGATGTTTTTGATGTTTTTGGTGTTTTTGATGTTTTTGATGTTTTTGATATTTTTGATGTTTTTGATGTTTTTGATATTTTTGATGTTTTTGATGTTTTTGATGTTATTCATGTTTATTATGTTTTTGATGTTGTTAATGTTTCTTATATTTATGATGTTTTTTATGTTTTTGATGTTTTGCTGTTTTTGATGTTTTTGATATTTTTGATGTTATTTATGTTTATTATGTTTTTGATGTTTTTAATGTTTTTTATATTTATAAGGTTTTTGATGTTTCTGATGTTTTGCTGTTTTTGATGTTTTTGATGTTCTTGATATTTTTGATATTTTTGACGTTTTTGATGTTTTTGATGTTTTTGATGTTTTTGATGTTTTTATGTTTTTTATGTTTATTATGTTTTTGATGTTTTTGATGTGTTTAATGTTTTTTATGTTTATGATGTTTATGATGTTTTTGATGTTTTTGATGTTTTTGATGTTTTTGATGTTTTTGATGTTTTTGATGTTTTTGATGTTTTTGATGCTTTTGAGGATTTTGATGTTTTTGATGTTTTTGATATTTTTGATGTTTTTGATGTTATTGATGTTTTTGATATATTTGATGTTTTTGATGTTTTTGATGTTTTTGATGTTTTTGATGTTTTTGATATTTTTGATGTTTTTGATATTTTTGATATTTTTGATGTTTTTGATGTTTTTGATGTTTTTATGTTTTTTATGTTTATTATGTTTTTGATGTTTTTGATGTTTTTGATGTTTTTGATGTTTTTGATGTTTTTAATGTTTATTATGTTTTTGATGTTTTTGATGTTTTTGATGTTTTTAATGTTTTTTATGTTTATGATGTTTTTGATGTTTTCGATTTTTTTTATGTTTTTTTTTTTATGTTTTTGATTTTTTTGATTTTATAACGTATTTGATGCTTTTAATGTTTTTGAGGTTTTTGATGTGTTGGTGTTTCTGATGATTTTAATGTTTTAAATGTTTTTCATGTTGATGATATTTTTGATGATTTTGATGTTTTGTTGTTTTTGATGTTTTTGAGGTTTTTAATGTTATTATGTTTTCTATGTTTATTATGTTTTTGATGGTTTTGATGTTTTTAATGTTTTTTATGTTTATGATGTTTTTGATGTTTTTGATCTTTTTGATGTTTTTGATGTTTTCGATATTTTGATTTTTTTGATTTTTTTTGATGATTTTGATGTTTTGTTGTTTTTGATGTTTTTGATGTTTTTGATGTTGTTATGTTTTTTATGTTTATTATGTTTTGATGTTTTTAATGTTTTTTATGTTTTTGATGTTTTTGATGTTTTTGATGTTTTTGCTGTTTTTGATGTTTTTGATATTTTTGATGTTTTTGATGTTTTTGATATTTTTGATGTTATTTATGTTTATTATGTTTTTGATGTTTTTATGTTTTTTATGTTTATTATGTTTTTGATGTTTTTGATGTTTTTAATGTTTCTTGTATTTATAATGTTTTTGATGTTTCTGATGTTTTGCTGTTTTTGATGTTTTTGATGTTCTTGATATTTTTGATATTTTTGATGTTTTTGATGTTTTTGATGTTTTTGATATTTTTGATGTTTTTGATGTTTTTGATGTTTTTATGTTTTTTATGTTTTTGATGTTTTTTATGTTTTTGATGTTTTTGATGTTTTTAATGTTTTTTATGTTTATGATGTTTATGATGTTTTTGATGTTTTTGATGTTTTTGATGTTTTTGATGTTTTTGATGTTTTTGATGTTTTTGATGTTTTTGATGTTTTTGATGTTTTTAATGTTTATTATGTTTTTGATGTTTTTGATGTTTTTGATGTTTTTAATGTTTTTTATGTTTATGATGTTTTTGATGTTTTTGATGTTTTCGATTTTTTTTATGTTTTTTTTTTATGTTTTTGATGTTTTTGATTTTATAACGTATTTGATGCTTTTAATGTTTTTGAGGTTTTTGATGTGTTGATGTTTCTGATGATTTTAATGTTTTAAATGTTTTTCATGTTGATGATGTTTTTGATGATTTTGATGTTTTTTATGTTTTGTTGTTTTTGATGTTTTTGATGTTTTTGATGTTTTTAATGTTATTATGTTTTCTATGTTTATTATGTTTTTGATGGTTTTGATGTTTTTAATGTTTTTTATGTTTATGATGTTTTTGATGTTTTTGATGTTTTTGATCTTTTTGATGTTTTTGATGTTTTCGATATTTTGATTTTTTTGATTTTTTTTGATGTTTTGTTGTTTTTGATGTTTTTGATGTTTTTGATGTTTTTGATGTTTTTGATGTTTTTGATGTTTTTGATGTTTTTGATGTTTTTGATGTTTTTGATGTTTTTGATGTTTTTGATGTTTTTGATGTTTTTGATGTTTTTGATGTTTTTGATGTTTTTGATGTTTTTGATGTTTTTGATGTTATTGATGTTTTTGATATATTTGATGTTTTTGATGTTTTTGATGTTTTTGATGTTTTTGATGTTTTTGATATTTTTGATGTTTTTGATGTTTTCGATATTTTGTTTTTTTTTGATGTTTTTGATGTTTTGTTGTTTTTGATGTTTTGTTGTTTTTGATGTTTTGTTGTTTTTGATGTTTAGATGTTATTTATGTTTATTATGTTTTTGATGTTCTCAACGTTTTTTATATTTATGATGTTTTTCATGTTTTGCTGTTTTTAATGTTTTTGAAGTTTTTGATGTTTTTGATGTTTTTGATGTTTTTGATAATTTTGATGTTTTTGATGTTTTTGATGTTTTTGATGTTTTTGATGTTTTTGATGTTTTTGATATTTTTGATATTTTTGATGTTATTGATGTTTTGATATTTTTGATGTTTTTGATGTTTTTGATGTTTTCAATATTTCGATTTTTTTGATGTTTTGTTGTTTTTGATGTTTTCATGTTATTAATGTTTATTATGTTTTTGATGTTTTTAATTTTTTTTATATTTATGATGTTTTTGATGTTTTTGATTTTTTGCTGTTTTTGATGTTTTTGATGTTCTTGATGTTTTTGATGTTATTGATGTTTTTGATGTTTTGATGTTTTTGATGTTTTTATGTTTTTTATGTTTATTATGTTTTTGATGTTTTTGATGTTTTTGATGTTTTTAATGTTTTTTATGTTTATGATGTTTTTGATGTTTTTGATGTTTTTGATGTTTTTGATATTTTTGATGTTTTTGATGTTATTGATGTTTTTAATATTTTTGATGTTTTTGATGTTTTTGATGTTTATGATGTTTGTGATGTTTTTGATGTTTTTGATGTTTTTGATGTTTTTGATGTTTTTGATGTTTTTGATGTTTTTGATGTTTTTGATGTTTTTGATGTTTTTGATGTTTTTGATGTTTTTGATGTTTTTGATATTTTTGATGTTTTTGATGTTTTTGATATTTTTGATGTTTTTGATGTTTTTGATGTTTATGATGTTTGTGATGTTTTTGATGTTTTTGATGTTTTTGATGTTTTTGATGTTTTTGGTATTTTGATGTTTTTGATGTTTTGATGTTTTTGATATTTTTGATGTTTTTGATGTTTTTGATATTTTTGATGTTTTTGATGTTTTTGATGTTTTTGATGTTTTTGATGTTTTTGATGTTATTCATGTTTATTATGTTTTTGATGTTGTTAATGTTTCTTATATTTATGATCTTTTTTATGTTTTTGATGTTTTGCTGTTTTTGATGTTTTTGATGTTCTTGACATTTTTGATATTTTTGATGTTTTTGATGTTTTGATGTTTTTGATGTTTTTGATGTTTTTGATGTTTTTGATGTTTTTATGTTTTTTATGTTTATTATGTTTTTGATGTTTTTAATGTTTTTTATGTTTATGATGTTTATGATGTTTTTGATGTTTTTGATGTTTTTGATGTTTTTGATGTTTTTGATGTTTTTGATGTTTTTGATGTTTTTGATGTTTTTGATGTTTTTGATGTTTTTGATGTTTTTGATGTTTTTGATGTTTTTGATGTTTTTGATGTTTTCGATATTTTGATTTTTTATTTTTTTTTGATGTTTTGTTGTTTTTGATGTTTAGATGTTATTTATGTTTATTATGTTTTGATGTTCTCAATGTTTTTATATTTATGATGTTTTTCATGTTTTGCTGTTTTTAATGTTTTTGAAGTTTTTGATGTTTTTGATGTTTTTGATAATTTTTGATGTTTTTGATGTTTTGATGTTTTTGATGTTTTTGATGTTTTTGATGTTTTTGATGGTTTTGATGTTTTTGATATTTTTGATGTTTTTGATGTTTTTGATGTTTTTGATGTTTTTGATGTTTTCGATATTTTGATTTTTTTTGATTTTTTTGATGTTTTGTTGTTTTTGATGTTTAGATGTTATTTATGTTTATTATGTTTTTGATGTTCTCAATGTTTTTTATATTTATGATGTTTTTCATGTTTTGCTGTTTTTAATGTTTTTGAAGTTTTTGATGTTTTTGATGTTTTTGATAATTTTGATGTTTTTGATGTTTTTGATGTTTTTGATGTTTTTGATGTTTTTGATGTTTTTGATATTTTTGATGTTGTTGATGTTTTTGATGTTTTGATATTTTTGATGTTTTTGATGTTTTTGATGTTTTCAATATTTTGGTTTTTTTGATGTTTTGTTGTTTTTGATGTTTTTATGTTATTTATGTTTATTATGTTTTTGATGTTTTTAATGTTTTTTATATTTATGATGTTTTTTTATGTTTTTGATTTTTTGCTGTTTTTGATGTTTTTGATGTTTTTGATGTTCTTGATATTTTTGATGTTTTTGATGTTATTGATATTTTTGATGTTTTTGATGTTTTTATGTTTTTTATGTTTATTATGTTTTTGATGTTTTTGATGTTTTTAATGTTTTTTATGTTTATGATGTTTTTGATGTTTTTGATGTTTTTGATGTTTTTGATGTTTTTGATGTTTTTGATGTTTTTGATGTTTTTGATGTTTTTGATGTTTTTGATGTTTTTGATGTTTTTGATGTTTTTGATATTTTTGATGTTTTTGATGTTATTGATGTTTTTGATATTTGTGATGTTTTTGATGTTTATGATGTTTATGATGTTTGTGATGTTTTTGATGTTTTTGATGTTTTTGATGTTTTTGATGTTTTTGATGTTTTTGATGTTTTTGATGTTTTATATTTTTGATGTTTTTGATGTTTTTGATATTTTTGATGTTTTTGATGTTTTTGATGTTATTTATGTTTATTATGTTTTTGATGTTTTTAATGTTTCTTATATTTATGATGTTTTTTATGTTTTTGATGTTTTGCTGTTTTTGATATTTTTGATGTTTTTGATGTTTTTGATGTTTTTGATGTTTTTGATGTTTTTATGTTTTCTATGTTTATTATGTTTATTATGTTTTTGATGTTTTTGATGTTTTTTATATTTTTGATGTTTTTGATGTTATTGATGTTTTTGATATATTTGATGATTTTGATGTTCTTGATATTTTTGATATTTTTGATGTTTTTGATGTTTTTGATGTTTTTGATATGTTTGATGTTTTTGATATTTTTATGTTTTCTATGTTTATTATGTTTTTGATGTTTTTGATGTTTTTGATATATTTGATGTTTTTGATGTTTTTGATGTTTTTGATGTTATTGATGTTTTTGATGTTTTGTTGTTTTTGATGTTTTTGATGTTCTTGATATTTTTGATGTTTTTGATATTTTTGATGTTCTTGATATTTTTGATATTTTTGATGTTTTTGATGTTTTTGATGTTTTTGATGTTCTTGATGTTTTTGATGTTTTTGATGTTTTTAATGTTTTAAGTGTTTTTGATGTTTTTGATGGTTGTGATGTTTTTGATGTTTTTGATGTTTTTGATGTTTTCGATGTTTTCGATATTTTGATTTTTTTGATGTTTTTGATGTTTTGTTGTTTTTGATGTTTTTGATGTTCTTGATATTTTTGATGTTTTTGATGTTATTGATGTTTTTGATGTTTTTGATGTTTTTGATGTTTTTGATGTTTTTGATGTTTTTGATGTTTTTGAGGTTTTTGATGTTTTTGATGTTTTTGATGTTTTCGATATTTTGATTTTTTGATATTATTGATGTTTTTGATATATTTGATGTTTTTGATGTTTTTGATGTTTTCGATATTTTGATTTTTTTTGATGTTTTGTTGTTTTTGATGTTTTTATGTTATTTATGTTTATTATGTTTTTGATGTTTTTAATGTTTTTTATATTTATGATGTTTTTGATGTTTTTGATTTTTTGCTGTTTTTGATGTTTTTGATGTTTTTGATGTTCTTGATATTTTGATGTTTTGATGTTATTGATGTTTTGATGTTTTTGATGTTTTTGATGTTTTTGATGTTTTTGATGTTTTTGATGTTCTTGATATTTTTGAAGTTTTTGATGTTATTGATGTTTTTGCTGTTTTTGATGTTTTTGATGTTTTTGATGTTTTTGATATTTTTGATTTTTTTGATGTTTTGTTGTTTTTGATGTTTTTATGTTATTTATGTTTATTATGTTTTTGATGTTTTTAATGTTTTTTATATTTATGATGTTTTTGATGTTTTTGATTTTTTGCTGTTTTTGATGTTTTTGATGTTTTTGATGTTCTTGATATTTTTGATGTTATTGATGTTTTTGATGTTTTTGATGTTATTTATGTTTATTATGTTTTTGATGTTTTTAATATTTCTCATATTTATGATGTTTTTTATGTTTTTGATGTTTTGCTGTTTTTGATATTTTTGATGTTTTTGATGTTTTTGATGTTTTTGATGTTTTTGATGTTTTTATGTTTTCTATGTTTATTATGTTTTTGATGTTTTTGATGTTTTTGATATTTTTGATGTTTTTGATGTTATTGATGTTTTTGATATATTTGATGTTTTTGATGTTTTTGATGTTTTTGACGTTTTTGATGATTTTGATGTTTTTGATGTTTTTGATGATTTTGATGTTCTTGATATTTTTGATATTTTTGATGTTTTTGATGTTTTTGATGTTTTTGATATTTTTGATGTTTTTGATGTTTTTATGTTTTCTATGTTTATTATATTTTTGATGTTTTTGATGTTGTTGATGTTTTTGATATTTTTGATGTTTTTGATGTTATTGATGTTTTTGATATATTTGATGTTTTTGATGTTTTTGATGTTTTCGATATTTTGATTTTTTTGATGTTATTGATGTTTTTGATATATTTGATGTTTTTGATGTTTTTGATGTTTTCGATGTTTTCGATATTTTGATTTTTTTGATGTTTTTGATGTTTTGTTGTTTTTGATGTTTTTGATGTTCTTGATAATTTTGATGTTTTTGATGTTATTGATGTTTTTGATGTTTTTGATGTTTTTGATGTTTTTGATGTTTTTGATGTTTTTGATGTTTTCGATATTTTGATTTTTTTGATGTTATTGATGTTTTTGATATATTTGATGTTTTTGATGTTTTTGATGTTTTCGATATTTTGATTTTTTTTGATGTTTTTGATGTTTTGTTGTTTTTGATGTTTTTGATGTTTTTGTTGTTTTTGATGTTTTTATGTTATTTATGTTTATTATGTTTTTGATGTTTTTAATGTTTTTTATATTTATGATGTTTTTGACGTTTTTGATTTTTTGCTGTTTTTGATGTTTTTGAAGTTTTTGATGTTATTGATATTTTTGATGTTTTTGATGTTATTGATGTTTTTGATGTTTTTGATGTTTTTATGTTTTTTATGTTTATTATGTTTTTGATGTTTTTGATGTTTTTGATGTTTTTATGTATGTTTTTTATGTTTATGATGTTTTTGATGTTTTTTATGTTTTTGATGTTTTTGATGTTTTTGATGTTTTTGATATTTTTGATGTTTTTGATGTTATTGATGTTTTTGATATTTGTGATGTTTTTGATGTTTATGATGTTTATGATGTTTGTGATGTTTTTGATGTTTTTGATGTTTTTGATGTTTTTGATGTTTTTGATGTTTTTGATGTTTTTGATGTTTTTGATGTTTTTGATGTTTTTGATGTTTTTTATGTTTTTGATGTTTTTGATGTTTTTGATGTTTTTGATGTTTTTGATGTTTTTGATGTTTTTGATGTTTTTGATGTTTTTGATGTTTTTGATGTTTTTGATATTTTTGATGTTTTTGATGTTATTGATGTTTTGATATTTTTGATGTTTTTGATGTTTTCAATATTTTGATTTTTTTGATGTTTTGTTGTTTTTGATGTTTTTATGTTATTTATGTTTATTATGTTTTTGATGTTTTTAATGTTTTTTATATTTATGATGTTTTTGATGTTTTTGATTTTTTGCTGTTTTTGATGTTTTTGATGTTCTTGATATTTTGATGTTTTTTGATGTTATTGATGTTTTTGATGTTTTTATGTTTTTATGTTTATTATGTTTTTGATGTTTTTGATGTTTTTGATGTTTTTATGATTTTTATGTTTATTATGTTTTTGATGTTTTTGATGTTTTTGATGTTTTTGATGTTTTTAATGTTTTTATGTTTATGATGTTTTTGATGTTTTTGATGTTTTTGATGTTTTTGATGTTTTTGATGTTTTTGATATTTTGATGTTTTTGATGTTATTGATGTTTTTGATATTTGTGATGTTTTTGATGTTTATGATGTTTATGATGTTTGTGATGTTTTTGATGTTATTGATGTTTTTGATGTTTTTGATGTTTTTGATGTTTTTGATGTTTTTGATGTTTTTGATGTTTTTGATGTTTTTGATGTTTTTGATGTTTTTGATGTTTTTGATGTTTTTGATATTTTTGATGTTTTTGATGTTTTTGATATTTTTGATGTTTTTGATGTTTTTGATATTTTTGATGTTTTTGATGTTTTTATGTTTTCTATGTTTATTATGTTTTTGATGTTTTTGATGTTATTGATGTTTTTGATATATTTGATGTTTTGATGTTTTTGATGTTTTTGATGTTTTCGATATTTTGATTTTTTTGATGTTATTGATGTTTTTGATATATTTGATGTTTTTGATGTTTTTGATGTTTTCGATATTTTGATTTTTTTGATGTTTTTGATGTTTTGTTGTTTTTGATGTTTTTGATGTTTTTGATGTTATTTATGTTTATTATGTTTTTGATGTTTTTAATGTTTCTTATATTTATGATGTTTTTTATGTTTTTGATGTTTTGCTGTTTTTGATATTTTTGATGTTTTTGATATTTTTGATGTTTTTGATGTTTTTATGTTTTCTATGTTTATTATGTTTTTGATGTTTTTGATGTTTTTGATATTTTTGATGTTTTTGATGTTATTGATGTTTTTGATGTATTTGATGTTTTTGATGTTTTTGATGTTTGTGATGTTTTTGATGATTTTGATGTTTTTGATGTTTTTGATGATTTTGATGTTCTTGATATTTTTGATGTTTTTGATATTTTTGATGTTTTTGATGTTTTTATGTTTTCTATGTTTATTATGTTTTTGATGTTTTTGATGTTATTGATGTTTTTGATATATTTGATGTTTTGATGTTTTTGATGTTTTTGATGTTTTCGATATTTTGATTTTTTGATGTTATTGATGTTTTTGATATATTTGATGTTTTTGATGTTTTTGATGTTTTCGATATTTTGATTTTTTGATGTTTTTGATGTTTTGTTGTTTTTGATGTTTTTGATGTTTTTGATGTTCTTGATATTTTTTGATGTTTTTGATGTTATTGATGTTTTTGATGTTTTTGATGTTTTTGATGTTTTTGATGTTTTCGATATTTTGATTTTTTTAATGTTATTGATGTTTTTGATATATTTGATGTTTTTGATGTTTTTGATGTTTTTGATATTTTTGATGTTTTTGATGTTTTTGATGTTTTTGATGTTTTCAATATTTTGATTTTTTTGATGTTTTGTTGTTTTTGATGTTTTTGATGTTTTTGATGTTTATGATGTTTGTGATTTTTTTGATGTTTTTAATGTTTTTGATGTTTTTGATGTTTTTGATGTTTTTGATGTTTTTGATGTTTTTGATGTTTTTGATGTTTTTGATGTTTTTGATGTTTTTGATGTTTTTGATGTTTTTGATGTTTTTGATGTTTTGATGTTTTTGATATTTTTGATGTTGTTGATGTTTTTGATATTTTTGATGTTTTTGATGTTTTTGATGTTTTCGATATTTTGATTTTTTTTGATGTTATTGACGTTTTTGATATATTTGATGTTTTTGATGTTATTGATGTTTTTGATATTTTTGATGTTTTTGATGTTTTTGATGTTTTCGATAGTTTGATTTTTTTGATGTTTTTGATGTTTTGTTGTTTTTGATGTTTTGTTGTTTTTGATGTTTAGATGTTATTTATGTTTATTATGTTTTTGATGTTCTTAATGTTTTTTATATTTATGATGTTTTTGATGTTTTTAATTTTTTTGATGTTTATGATGTTTTTGATGTTTTTGATGTTTTTGATGTTTTTGATGTTTTTGATGTGTTTGAAGTTTTTGATGTTTTGAATTTTTTGATTATTTTGATGTTTTCGATGGTTTTGATGTTTTTGATGTCTTGATGTTTTGTTGTTTTTGATGTTTTTGATTATTTTGATGTATTTTTTATGCTTATGATGTTTATGATGTTTATGATGTTTTTGATATTTTTGATGTTTATGATGTTTTGATGTTTTTGATGTTTTTGATGTTTTTGATATTTTTGATGTTTTTAATGTTTTCAATGTTTTTAGAGTTTTTGATGTTTTGTTGTTTTTTATGTTTTTAATGTTTTTTAATTTTTTTAATGTTTGTTTTAATGTTTTTGATGTTTTGCATGTTTTTGATGTTTTTGATGATTTTGATGTTTTGGATGTTTTTGATGTTTTATATGTTTTTGATGTTTTTGATGTTTTTAATGTTTTTGATGTTTTTGATGTGTTTATGTTTTTTATGTTTATTATGTTTTTGATGTTTTTGATGTTTTTAATGTTTTTTATGTTTATGATGTTTTTGATGTTTTTGATGTTTTTGATGTTTTTGATGTTTTTAATGTTTTTGATGTGTTTGATGCTTTTATGTTTTTTATGTTTATTATGTTTTTTGATGTTTTTGATGTTTTTAATGTTTTCAATGTTTTTAGTGTTTTTGATGTTTTGTTGTTTTTTATGTTTTTAATGTTTTTTAATTTTTTTAATGTTTGTTTTAATGTTTTTGATGTTTTTGATGTTTTTATGTTTTTTATGTTTATTATGTTTTTGATGTTTTTGATGTTTTTAATGTTTTTTATGTTTATGATGTTTATGATGTTTATGATGTTTATGATGTTTTTGATGTTTTTGATGTTATTGATGTTTTTGATGTTTTTGATGTTTTTGATGTTTTTAATGTTTTTGATCTTTTTATGTTTTTTATGTTTATTATGTTTTTGATGTTTTTGATGTTTTTGATGTTTTTAATGTTTTTTGTGTTTATGATGTTTATGATGTTTTTGATGTTTTTGTTGTTTTTGATGTTTTTTATGTTTTTGATGTTTTTGATGTTTTTGATGTTTTTGATGTTATTGATGTTTTTGATGTTTTTGATGTTTTTGATGTTTTTAATGTTTTTGATGTTTTTATGTTTTTTATGTTTATTATGTTTTTGATGTTTTTGATGTTTTTGATGTTTTTAATGTTTTTTGTGTTTATGATGTTTATGATGTTTATGATGTTTTTGATGTTTTTGTTGTTTTTGATGTTTTTTATGTTTTTGATGTTTTTGATGTTTTTGATGTTTTTAATGTTTTTTATGTTTATGATGTTTATGATGTTTATGATGTTTATGATGTTTTTGATGTTTTTGATGTTTTTGATGTTTTTGATGTTTTTGATGTTTTTGATGTTTTTAATGTTTTTGATGTTTTTATGTTTTTTATGTTTATTATGTTTTTGATGTTTTTGATGTTTTTGATGTTTTTGATGTTTTTGATGTTTTTGATGTTTTTGATGTTTTTTAAGTTTTTGATGTTTTTAATGTTTTTTGTGTTTATGATGTTTATGATATTTTTGATGTTTTTGATGTTGTTGATGTTTATGATGTTTGTGATGTTTTTGATGTTTTTGATGTTTTTGATGTTTTTGATGTTTTTGATTATTTTGATGTTTTTGATGTTTTTGATGTTTTTGATGTTTTTGATGTTTTTGATATTTTTGATGTTTTTGATGTTTTTGATATTTTTGATGTTTTTGATGTTTTTGATGTTTTTGATGTTATTTATGTTTATTATGTTTTTGATGTTTTTAATGTTTCTTATATTTATGATGTTTTTTATGTTTTTGATGTTTTGCTGTTTTTGATATTTTGATGTTTTTGATGTTTTTGATGTTTTTGATGTTTTTGATGTTTTTGATGTTTTTGATGTTTTTGATGTTTTTGATGTTTTTGATGTTTTTGGTGTTTTTGATGTTTTTGATGTTTTTGATGTTTTTGATGTTTTTGATGTTTTTATGTTTTTTATGTTTATTATGTTTTTGATGTTTATGATGTTTTTGATGTTTTTGATGTTTTTGATGATTTTGATGTTTTTGATGTTTTGCTGTCTTTGATATTTTTGATGTTTTTGATGTTTTTGATGTTTTTGATGTTTTTGATGTTTTTATGTTTTTTATGTTTATTATGTTTTTTATGTTTATGATGTTTTTGATGTTTATGATGTTTTTGATGTTTTTGATGTTTTTGATGTTTTTTATGTTTTTTATGTTTTTGATGTTTTGCTGTTTTGATATTTTTGATGTTTTTGATGTTTTTGATGTTTTTGATGTTTTTTGATGTTTTGATGTTTTTGATGTTTTTGATGTTTTTGATGTTTTTGATGTTTTTGATGTTTTTGATGTTTTTGATGTTTTTAATGTTTTTATGTTTATGATGTTTATGATGTTTTTGATGTTTTTGATGATTTTGATGTTTTTGATGTTTTTGAGGATTTTGATGTTCTTGATATTTTTGATGTTTTTGATGTTTTTATGTTTTCTATGTTTTTGATGTTTTTGATGTTTTTGATGTTTTTGATGTTTTTGATGTTTTTGATGTTATTGATGTTTTTGATATATTTGATGTTTTTGATATATTTGATGTTTTTGATGTTTTTGATGTTTTTAATATTTTTGATGTTTTTGATGTTTTTGATGTTTTTGATATTTTTGATGTTTTTGATGTTTTTGATGTTTTCGATATTTTGATTTTTTGATGTTTTTGATGTTTTGTTGTTTTTGATGTTTTGTTGTTTTTGATGTTTAGATGTTATTTATGTTTATTATGTTTTGATGTTCTTAATGTTTTTTATATTTATGATGTTTTTGATGCTTTTGATGTTTTGATGCTTTTAATGTTTTTAATGTTTTTGATGTTTTTGATGTTTTTGATGTTTTTGAAGTTTTTGATGATTTGTTGTTTTTGAATTTTTTGATTATTTTGATGTTTTTAATGGTTTTGATGTTTTTGATGTCTTGATGTTTTGTTGTTTTTGATGTTTTTGATTATTTTGATGTATTTTTTATGCTTATGATGTTTATGATGTTTTTTATATTTTTGATGTTTTGATTTTTTGATGTTTTTGATGTTTTTGATGTTTTTAATGTTTTCAATGTTTTTAGTGTTTTTGATGTTTTGTTGTTTTTTATGTTTTTAATGTTTTTTAATTTTTTTAATGTTTGTTTTAATGTTTTGGATGTTTTTGATGTTTTTGATGATTTTGATGTTTTGGATGTTTTTGATGTTTTATATGTTTTTGATATTTTTGATGTTTTTAATGTTTTTGATGTTTTTGATGTTTTGTTGTTTTTGATGTTTTGTTGTTTTTGATGTTTAGATGTTATTTATGTTTATTATGTTTTTGATGTTCTTAATGTTTTTTATATTTATGATGTTTTTGATGCTTTTGATGTTTTGATGCTTTTAATGTTTTTAATGTTTTTGATGTTTTGGATGTTTTTGATGTTTTTGATGATTTTGATGTTTTGGATGTTTTTGATGTTTTATATGTTTTTGATATTTTTGATGTTTTTAATGTTTTTGATGTTTTTATGTTTTTTATGTTTATTATGTTTTTGATGTTTTTGATGTTTTTAATGTTTTTTATGTTTATGATGTTTATGATGTTTTTGATGTTTTTGATGTTTTTGATGTTTTTGATGTTTTTGATGTTTTTGATGTTTTTGATGTTTTTGATGTTTTTGATGATTTTGATGTTTTTGATGTTTTTGATGTTTTTGATGTTTTTATGTTTTTTATGTTTATTATGTTTTTTATGTTTATGATGTTTTTGATGTTTTTGATGTTTTTGATGTTTTTATGTTTTTTATGTTTATTATGTTTTTTATGTTTATGATGTTTTTGATGTTTATGATGTTTTTGATGTTTTTGATGTTTTTGATGTTTTTTATGTTTTTTATGTTTTTGATGTTTTGCTGTTTTTGATATTTTTGATGTTTTTGATGTTTTTGATGTTTTTGATGTTTTTGATGTTTTTGATGTTTTTGATGTTTTTGATGTTTTTGATGTTTTTGATGTTTTTGATGTTTTTGATGTTTTTAATGTTTTTTATGTTTATGATGTTTATGATGTTTTTGATGTTTTTGATGATTTTGATGTTTTTGATGTTTTTGAGGATTTTGATGTTCTTGATATTTTTGATGTTTTTGATGTTTTTATGTTTTCTATGTTTATTATGTTTTTGATGTTTTTGATGTTTTTGATGTTTTTGATGTTTTTGATATTTTTGATGTTTTTGATGTTTTTGATGTTTTTGATATATTTGATGTTTTTGATGTTTTTGATGTTTTTAATATTTTTGATGTTTTTGATGTTTTTGATGTTTTTGATATTTTTGATGTTTTTGATGTTTTTGATGTTTTTGATGTTTTCGATATTTTGATTTTTTTGATGTTTTTGATGTTTTGTTGTTTTTGATGTTTTGTTGTTTTTGATGTTTAGATGTTATTTATGTTTATTATGTTTTTGATGTTCTTAATGTTTTTATATTTATGATGTTTTTGATGCTTTTGATGTTTTGATGCATTTAATGTTTTTAATGTTTTTGATGTTTTTGATGTTTTTGAAGTTTTTGATGATTTGTTGTTTTTGAATTTTTTGATTATTTTGATGTTTTTAATGGTTTTGATGTTTTTGATGTCTTGATGTTTTGTTGTTTTTGATGTTTTTGATTATTTTGATGTATTTTTTATGCTTATGATGTTTATGATGTTTTTTATATTTTTGATGTTTTGATTTTTTGATGTTTTTGATGTTTTTGATGTTTTTAATGTTTTCAATGTTTTTAGTGTTTTTGATGTTTTGTTGTTTTTTATGTTTTTAATGTTTTTTAATTTTTTTAATGTTTGTTTTAATGTTTTGGATGTTTTTGATGTTTTTGATGATTTTGATGTTTTGGATGTTTTTGATGTTTTATATGTTTTTGATATTTTTGATGTTTTTAATGTTTTTGATGTTTTTGATGTTTTTGATGTTTTTATGTTTTTTATGTTTATTATGTTTTTTATGTTTTTGATGTTTTTAATGTTTTTTATGTTTATGATGTTTATGATGTTTTTGATGTTTTTGATGTTTTTGATGTTTTTGATGTTTTTGATGTTTTTGATGTTTTTGATGTTTTTGATGTTTTTGATGTTTTTGATGTTTTTGATGTTTTTGATGTTTTTATGTTTTTTATGTTTATTATGTTTTTATGTTTATGATGTTTTTGATGTTTATGATGTTTTTGATGTTTTTGATGTTTTTGATGTTTTTTATGTTTTTATGTTTTTGATGTTTTGCTGTTTTTGATATTTTTGATGTTTTTGATGTTTTTGATGTTTTTGATGTTTTTGATGTTTTTGATGTTTTTGATGTTTTTGATGTTTTTGATGTTTTTGATGTTTTTTATGTTTTTTATGTTTATGATGTTTATGATGTTTTTGATGTTTTTGATGTTTTTGATGATTTTGATGTTTTTGATGTTTTTGAGGATTTTGATGTTCTTGATATTTTTGATGTTTTTGATGTTTTTATGTTTTCTATGTTTATTATGTTTTTGATGTTTTTGATGTTTTTGATGTTTTTGATATTTTTGATGTTTTTGATGTTATTGATGTTTTTGATTTATTTGATGTTTTTGATGTTTTTGATATTTTTGATGTTTTTGATGTTTTCGATATTTTGATTTTTTTGATGTTTTTGATGTTTTGTTGTTTTTGATGTTTTGTTGTTTTTGATGTTTTTGATGTTTTTGATGTTTTTGATGTTTTTGATGTTTTTAATGTTTTTTATGTTTATGATGTTTATGATGTTTATGATGTTTATGATGTTTTTGATGTTTTTAATGTTTTTTATATTTTTGATATTTTTGATGTTTTTGATGTTTTTGATGTTTTTGATGTTTTTGATGTTTTTGATGTTTTTGATGTTCTTGATGTCTTTGATGTTTTTGATGTTTTTATGTTTTTTATGTTTTTAATGTTTTTTAATTTTTTTAATGTTTGTTTTAATGTTTTTGATGTTTTTGATGTTTTTATGTTTTTTATGTTTATTATGTTTTTGATGTTTTTGATGTTTTTAATGTTTTTTATGTTTATGATGTTTATGATGTTTATGATGTTTATGATGTTAATGATGTTTTTGATGTTTTTGATGATTTTGATGTTTTTGATGTTTTTGATGTTTTTGATGTTTTTAATGTTTTCAATGTTTTTAGGGTTTTTGATGTTTTGTTGTTTTTTAAGTTTTCTATGTTTTTGATGTTTTTAATGCTTTCGATTTTTTTGATGTTTTGATTTTTTTGATGTTTTTGATGTTTTTGATGTTTTTGATATTTTTTATGTTTTTGATGTTATTGATGTTTTGATATTTTTGATGTTTTTGATGTTTTTGATGTTTTCGATATTTTGATGTTTTTGATGTTCTGTTGTTTTTGATGTTTTTATGTTTTTTATGTTTATTATGTTTTTGATGTTTTTGTTTTTTTTTAATGTTTTTTAAGTTTATGATGCTTTTGATGTTTTTTAACATTTTGATGTTTTTGATGTTTTTCATGTTTTTGATGTTTTTGATGTTTTTGATATTTTTTATGTTTTTGATGTTATTGATGTTTTGATATTTTTGATGTTTTGATGTTTTTGATGTTCTGTTGTTTTTGATGTTTTTATGTTTTTTATGTTTATTATGTTTTTGATGTTTTTGTTTTTTTTAATGTTTTTTAAGTTTATGATGCTTTTGATGTTTTTTAACATTTTGATGTTTTTGATGTTTTTCATGTTTTTGATGTTTTTGATGTTTTTGATATTTTTATGTTTTTGATGTTATTGATGTTTTGATATTTTTGATGTTTTTGATGTTTTTGATGTTTTCGATATTTTGATTTTTTTAATGTTTTGTTGTTTTTGATGTTTTTATGTTATTTATGTTTATTATGTTTTTGATGTTTTT
Organism: Drosophila pruinosa; assembly: GCA_018150935.1. NCBI lineage: Eukaryota > Metazoa > Arthropoda > Insecta > Diptera > Drosophilidae > Drosophila > Drosophila pruinosa. The sequence goes on along the minus strand of JAECWR010000140.1, from coordinate 40,124 downwards.
AATGTTGTTTATATTTTTGATGTTTTTGATGTTTTTGATGTTGTTGATGTTTTTGATGTTCTTGATGTTTCTGATGTTTTTGATGTTTTTATGTTTTTTATGTTTTTAATGTTTTTTAATTTTTTTAATGTTTGTTTTAATGTTTTTGATGTTTTTGCTCTTTTTGATGTTTTTGATGTTCTTGATATTTTTGATATTTTTGATGTTTTTGATGTTTTTGATGTTTTTGATGTTTTTGATGTTTTTGATGTTTTTGATGTTTTTGATGTTTTTGATGTTGTTGATGTTTTTGATGTTCTTGATGTTTTTGATGTTTTTGATGTTTTTGACGTTTTTATGTTTTTTATGTTTATTATGTTTTCGATGTTTTTGATGTTTTTAATGTTTTTTATGTTTATGATGTTTATGATGTTTTTGATGTTTTTGATGTTTTTGATGTTGTTGATGTTTTTGATGTTCTTGATGTTTTTGATGTTTTTATGTTTTTTATGTTTATTATGTTTTCGATGTTTTTGATGATTTTAGTGTTTTTTATGTTTATGATGTTTATGATGTTTTTGATGTTTTTGATGTTTTTGATGTTTTTGAGGATTTTGATGTTTTTGATGTTTTTGATATTTTTGACGATTTTGATATTATTGATGTTTTTGATATATTTGATGTTTTTGATGTTTTCGATATTTTGATTTTTTTGATGTTTTGTTCATTTTGATGTTATTTTGTTTTTGATGTTTTGATGTTATTTATGTTTATTATGTTTTTGATGTTCTTAACGTTTTTTATATTTATGATGTTTTTGATGTTTTTGATATTTTTGATGTTTTTTATATTTTTGATATTTTTGATGTTTTTGATGTTTTTGATATTTTTGATGTTTTTGATGTTTTTGATGTTTTTGATGTTATTGATGTTTTTGATGTTTTTGATAATTTTGATGTTTTTGATGTTTTTGATGATTTTGATATTTTTGATGTTTTTGATGTTATTGATGTTTTGATATTTTTGATGTTTTTGATGTTATTGATGTTTTCGATATTTCGATTTTTTTTGGTGTTTTGTTGTTTTTGATGTTTTTATGTTATTTATGTTTATTATGTTTTTGATGTTTTTAATGTTTTTTATATTTATGATGTTTTTGATGTTTTGCTGCTTTTGATGTTTTTGTTGTTTTTGATGTTTTTGATGTTGTTGATATTTTTGATGTTATTGATGTTTTTGATGTTTTTGATGTTTTTATGTTTTTTATGTTTATTATGTTTTTGATGTTTTTGATGTTTTTGATGTTTTTGATGTTTTTGATGTTTTTGATGTTTTTGATGTTTTTAATGTTTTTTATGTTTATGATGTTTTTGATGTTTTTAATGTTTTTGATGTTTTTGATGTTTTTAATGTTCTTGATGTTTTTGATGTTTTTGATGTTTATGATGTTTTTGATGTTTTTGATGTTTTTGATGTTTTTGATGTTTTTTATGTTTTTGATGTTATTTATGTTTATTATGTTTTTGATGTTTTTAAGGTTTCTTATATTTATAATGTTTTTGATGTTTTTGATGTTTTGCTCTTTTTGATGTTTTTATGTTTTTTATGTTTATTATGTTTTTGATGTTTTTGATGTTTTTAATATTTTTTATGTTTATGATGTTTATGATGTTTATGATGTTTTTAATGTTTTGGATGTTTTTGATGATTTTGATGTTATTGATGTTTTTGATGTTTTTGATGTTTTTGATGTTTTTGATGTTTTTGAGGATTTTGATGTTTTTGATGTTTTTGATGTTTTTGATGTTTTTGATGTTTTTGATATTTTTGATGTTTTTGATGTTATTGATGTTTTTGATATTTTTGATGTTTTTAATGTTTTTGATGTTTGTGATGTTTTTAATGTTATTGATGTTGTTGATGTTTTTGATGTTTTTGATGTTTTTGATGTTTTTGATGTTTTTGATGTTTTTGATGTTTTTGATGTTTTTGATGTTTTTGATGTTTTTGATGTTTTTGATGTTTTTGATGTTTTGATGTTTTGTTGTTTTTGAATTTTTTGATTATTTTGATGTTTTCGATGTTTTTCATGTTTTTAATGTTTTCAATGTTTTTGATGTTTTGTTGTTTTTTAAGTTTTCTATGTTTTTGATGTTTTTGATGTTTTTAATGCTTTCGATTTTTTGATGTTTTGATTTTTTTGATGTTTTTTTTTTATGTTTTTGATTTTATAACGTATTTGATGCTTTTAATGTTTTTGAGGTTTCTGATGTTTTTGATGTTTTTGTTGTTTTCGATATTTAGATGTTTTTGATGTTCTGTTGATTTTGATGTTTTTGATGTTTTTTATGTTTTTTATGTTTATTATGTTTTTGTTTTTTTTTAATGTTTTTTATGTTTATGATGCTTTTGATGTTTTTGAACTTTTTGATGTTTTTGATGTTTTTGATGTTTTTGATATTTTGAGTTTTTTGATGTTTTGTTCTTTTTGATGTTTTTTTGTTTTTGATGTTTTGATGTTATTTATGTTTATTATGTTTTTGATGTTCTTAACGTTTTTTATATTTATGATGTTTTTGATGTTTTTCATGTTTTGCTGTTTTTAATGTTTTTTGAAATTTTTGATGTTTTCCATGTTTTTGATGTTTTTGATGTTACTGATGTTTTTGATAATTTTGATGTTTTTGATGTTTTTGATGTTTTCGATATTTTTGATGTTTTTGATATTATTGATGTTTTGATATTTTTGATGTTTTTGATGTTTTTGATGTTTTTGATGTTATTGATCTTTTTGATGTTTTTGATAATTTTGATGTTTTTGATGTTTTGCTGTTTTTAATGTTTTTGATGTTTTTCATGTTTTGCTGTTTTTAATGTTTTTGAAGTTTTTGATGTTTTTGATGTTTTTGATGTTTTTGATGTTTTTGATGTTTTTGATGTTATTGATGTTTTTGATAATTTTGATGTTTTTGATGTTTTTGATGTTTTTGATGTTTTCGATGTTTTCGATGTTTTTGATGTTTTTAATGTTTTTAATGTTTTTAGTGTTTTTGATGTTTTGTTGTTTTTTAAGTTTTCTATGTTTTTGATGTTTTTAATGCTTTCGATTTTTTTGATGTTTTGATTTTTTTGATGTTTTTTTTTTATGTTTTTGATTTTATAACGTATTTGATGCTTTTAATGTTTTTGAGGTTTCTGATGTTTTTGTTGTTTTCGATATTTTGATGTTTTTGATGTTCTGTTGATTTTGATGTTTTTGATGTTTTTATGTTTATTATGTTTTTGATGTTTTTGTTTTTTTTAATGTTTTTTATGTTTATGATGCTTTTGATGTTTTTGAACTTTTTGATGTTTTTCATGTTTTTGATGTTTTTGATGTTTTTGATATTTTTGATGTTTTTGATGTTATTGATGTTTTGATATTTTTGATGTTTTTGATGTTTTTGATGTTTTTGATATTTTGATTTTTTTTGGTGTTTTGTTGTTTTTGATGTTTTTTATGTTTATTATGTTTTTGATGTTTTGAATTTTTTTTATATTTATGATGTTTTTGATGTTTTGCTGTTTTGATGTTTTTGTTGTTTTTGATGTTTTTGATGTTGTTGATATTTTGATGTTTTTGATGTTATTGATGTTTTGATGTTTTTGATGTTTTTGATGTTTGTTATGTTTATTATGTTTTTGATGTTTTTGATGTTTTTGATGTTTTTAATGTTTTTAATGTTTATGATGTTTTTGATGTTTTTAATGTTTTTGATGTTTTTGATGTTTTTGATGTTTTTGATGTTCTTGATGTTTTTGATGTTTTTGATGTTTTTGATGTTTATGATGTTTTTGATGTTTTTGATGTTTTTGATGTTTTTGATGTTTTTGATGTTATTTATGTTTATTACGTTTTTGATGTTTTTAATGTTTCTTATATTTATGATGTTTTTGATGTTTTTGATGTTTTGCTCTTTTTGATGTTTTTGATGTTTTTGATGTTCTTGATATTTTCGATATTTTTGATGTTTTTGATGTTTTTGATGTTTTTGATTTTTTTGATGTTTTTGATGTTTTTGATGTTTTTGATGTTTTTATGTTTTTTATGTTTATTATGTTTTCGATGTTTTTGATGTTTTTAATGTTTTTTATGTTTATGATGTTTATGATGTTTTTGATGTTTTTGATGTTTTTGATGTTTTTGATGTTCTTGATGTTTTTGATGTTTTTGATGTTTTTTGGGGATTTTGATGTTTTTGATGTTTTTGATATTTTTGATGATTTTGATGTTATTGATGTTTTTGGTATATTTGATGTTTTTGATGTTTTTATGTTTATTATGTTTTTGATGTTTTTGATGTTTTTGATGTTTTTGATGTTTTTAATGTTTTTGATGTTTTTGATGTTTTTGATGTTTTTGATGTTTTTGATGTTTTTGATGTTTTTGATGTTTTTGATGTTTTTGATGTTTTTGATGTTTTTGTGTTTTTTATGTTTTTATGTTTATTATGTTTTTGATGTTTTTGATGTTTTTAATGTTTTTAATGTTTTTATGTTTATGATGTTTTTGATGTTTTTAATGTTTTTGATGTTTTTAATGTTTTTTTATGTTATGATATTTTTGATGTTTTTGATGTTATTGATGTTTTTGATGTTTTTGATGTTTTTATGTTTTTGATGTTTTTGATGTTTTTGATGTTTTTAATGTTTTTAATGTTTTTTATGTTTATGATGTTTTTGATGTTTTTGATGTTTTTGATGTTTTTAATGTTTATGATGTTTTTGATGTTTTTGATGTTTTTGATGTTTTTGATGTTTTTGATGTTTTTGATGTTTTTGATGTTATTTATGTTATGATATTTTTGATGTTTTTGATGTTTTTGATGTTTTTGATGTTTTTGATGTTTTTGATGTTTTTGATGTTTTTATGTTTTTTATGTTTATTATGTTTTCGATGTTTTTGATGTTTTTAATGCTTTTAATGTTTTTTATGTTTATGATGTTTTTGATGTTTTTAATGTTTTTGATGTTTTTAATGTTTTTTATGTTATGATATTTTTGATGTTTTTGATGTTTTTGATGTTTTTGATGTTTTTGATGTTTTTGATGTTTTTGATGTTTTTGATGTTTTTGATGTTTTTGATGTTTTTATGTTTTTTATGTTTATTATGTTTTCGATGTTTTTGATGTTTTTAATGTTTTTAATGTTTTTTATGTTTATGATGTTTATGATGTTTTTGATGTTATTGATGTTTTTGATGTTTTTGATGTTTTTGATGTTTTTTATATTTTTGATGTTTTTGAGGATTTTGATGTTTTTGATGTTTTTGATATTTTTGATGATTTTGATGTTATTGATGTTTTTGATATATTTGATGTTTTTGATGTTTTCGATATTTTGATTTTTTTGATGTTTTTGATTTTTTTGATGTTTTTGATGATTTTGATATTTTTGATGTTTTTGATGTTCTTGATGTTTTTGATGTTTTTGATGATTATGATGTGTTTAATGTTTTTGATTTTTTTGATGTTTTTGATGTTTTTGATGTTTTTGATGTTATTTATGTTTATTATGTTTTTGATGTTTTTAATGTTTCTTATATTTATGAGGTTTTTGATGTTTTTGATGTATTGCTCTTTTTGATGTTTTTGATGTTTTTGATGTTCTTGATATTTTTGATATTTTTGATGTTTTTGATGTTTTTGATGTTTTTGATGTTTTTGATGTTTTTGATGTTTTTGATGTTTTTGATGTTTTTGATGTTTTTGATGTTTTTGATGTTTTTATGTTTTTTATGTTTATTATGTTTTCGATGTTTTTGATGTTATTAATGTTTTTTATGTTTATGATGTTTTTGATGTTTTTGATGTTTTCGATGGTTTTGAGGATTTTGATGTTTTTGATGTTTTTGATATTTTTGATGATTTTGATGTTATTGATGTTTTTGATATATTTGATGTTTTTGATGTTTTTGATGTTTTTGATGTTTTTATGTTTTTATCTTTTTTTGTTTTTGATGTTTTTGATGTTTTTGATGTTTTTAATGTTTTTGATGTTTTTGATGTTTATGATGTTTTTGATGTTTTTGATGTTTTTGACGTTTTTGATGTTTTTGATGTTTTTATGTTTTTTATGTTTTTTATGTTTATGATGTTTTTGATGTTTTTAATGTTTTTGATGTTTTTAATGTTTTTTATGTTTATGATATTTTTGATGTTTTTGATGTTATTGATGTTTTTGATGTTTTTATGTTTTTATGTTTTTATGTTTATTATGTTTTTGATGTTTTTGATGTTTTTGATGTTTTTGATGTTTTTGATGTTTTTAATGGTTTTAATGTTTTTTATGTTTATGATGTTTTTGATGTTTTTAATGTTTTTGATGTTTTTGATGCTTTTGATGTTCTTGATATTTTTGATGTTTTTGATGTTTTTGATGTTTTTGATGTTTTTGATGTTTTTGATGTTTTTGATGTTTTTGACGTTTTTGATGTTTTTGATGTTTTTGATGTTTTTGATGTTATTTATGTTTATTATGTTTTTGATGTTTTTAATGTTTCTTATATTTATGATGTTTTTGATATTTTTGATGTTTTGCTCTTTTTGATGTTTTTGATGTTCTTGATATTTTTGATATTTTTGATGTTTTTGATGTTTTTGATGTTTTTGATGTTTTTGATGTTTTTGATGTTTTTGATGTTTTTTTTGTTTTTGATGTTTTTGATGTTTTTATGTTTTTTATGTTTATTATGTTTTCGATGTTTTTGATGTTTTTGATGTTTTTGATGTTTTTGATGTTTTTGATGTTTTTGATGTTTTTGATGTTTTTGATGTTTTTGACGTTTTTGAGGATTTTGATGTTTTTGATGTTTTTGATATTTTTGATGATTTTGATGTTATTGATGTTTTTGATATATTTGATGTTTTTGATGTTTTTGATGTTTTCGATATTTTGATTTTTTTGATGTTTTGTTCTTTTTGATGTTTTGTTGTTTTTGATGTTTTGATGTTATTTATGTTTATTATGTTTTTGATGTTCTTAACGTTTTTTATATTTATGATGTTTTTGATGTTTTTCATGTTTTGCTGTTTTTAATGTTTTTGAAGTTTTTGATGTTTTTGATGTTTTTGATGTCTTTGATGTTTTTGATGTTATTGATGTTTTTAATGTTTTTGATAATTTTGATGTTTTTGATGTTTTTGATGTTTTTGATGTTTTTGATGTTTTTAATGTTTTTGATGTTTTTGATGTTTTTGATGTTTTTGATGTTTGTGATGCTTTTAATGTTTTTGATGTTATTGATGTTTTTGATGTTTTTGATGTTTTTGATGTTTTGATGTTTTGTTGTTTTTGAATTTTTTGATTGTTTTGAGGCTTTCGATGGTTTTGATGTTTTTGATGTCTTGATGTTTAGTTGTTTTTGATGTTTTTGATTATTTTGAGGTTTTTGATGTATTTTTTATGTTTATGATGTTTATGATGTTTTTGATATTTTTAATGTTTTCAATGTTTTTACTGTTTTTGATGTTTTGTTGTCTTTTATATTTTTAATATTTTTTAATTTTTTTAATGTTTTTTTTAATGTTTTTGATGTTTTTGATGTTTTTGATGTTTTTGATGGTTTTGATGTTTTTGATGTTTTTGATGTTCTTGTTGTTTTTGAATTTTTTAATGTTTTTTATGTTTATGATGTTTTTGATGTTTTTGATGTTTTTGATGTTTTTGATGTTTTTGATGTTTTTGATGTTTTTGATGTTATTGATGTTTTTGATGTTTTTGATGTTTTTGATGTTTTTGATGTTTTTGATGTTTTTGATGTTTTTGATGTTTTTGATGTTTTTGATGTTTTTGATGTTTTTGATGTTTTTGATGTTTTTGATGTTTTTGATGTTTTTGATGTTTTTGATGTTGTTGATGTTTCTGATGTTTCTGATGTTTTTGATGTCTTTGATGTTATTGATATTCTTGATGTTTTTGATGTTTTTGATGTTTTTGAGGTTTTTGATGTTTTTGATGTTTTTGATGTATTTGATGTTTTTGATGTTTTCGTTGCTTTTGAATTTTTTAATGTATCTTATGTTTATGATGTTTTTGATGCTTTTGATGTTTTTGATGTTTTTGATGTTTTTGATGTTTTTGACGTTTTTGATGTTCTTGGTGTTTTTGATGTTTTGGATGTTTTCGATGTTTTTGATGTTTTTAATGTTTTTGATGTTATTAATATTTTTAATGTTTTTGATGTTATTGATGTTTTTGATGTTTTTGATGTTTTTGATGTTTTTGATATTTTGAATTTTTTGATGTTTTTGATGTTTTGTTGTTTTTGATGATTTTATGTTATTTATGTTTATTATGTTTTTTATATTTATGATGTTTTTGATATTTTTGTTTTGCTGTTTTTAATGTTTTTGATGTTTTTGATGTGTTTGATATTTTTGATGTTTTTGATGTTTTCGATGTTTTTAATGTTTTTGATGTTTTTGATGTTTTTGATGTTTTTAGTGTTTTTAATGTTTTTTATGTTTATGATGTTTTTGATGTTTTTAATGTTTTTGATGTTTTTGATGTTTTTGATGTTCTTGATATTTTTGATGTTTTTGATGTTTTTGATGTTTTTGATGTTTTTGATGTTTTTGATGTTTTTGATGTTTTTGATGTTTTTGATGTTTTTGATGTTATTTATGTTTATTATGTTTTTGATGTTTTTAATGTTTCTTATATTTATGATGTTTTTGATGTTTTGCTCTTTTTGATGTTTTTGATGTTTTTGATGTTATTTATGTTTATTATGTTTTTGATGTTTTTAATGTTTCTTATATTTATGATGTTTTTGATGTTTTTGATGTTTTGCTCTTTTTGATGTTTTTGATGTTCTTGATATTTTTGATATTTTTGATGTTTTTGATGTTTTTGATGTTTTTGATGTTTTTGATGTTTTTGATGTTTTTGATGTTTTTGATGTGTTTTTTGTTTTTGATGTTTTTGATGTTTTTATGTTTTTTATGTTTATTATGTTTTCGATGTTTTTGATGTTTTTAATGTTATTAATGTTTTTTATGTTTATGATGTTTATGATGTTTTTGATGTTATTGATGTTTTTGATGTTTTTGATGTTTTTGATGTTTTTTATATTTTTGATGTTTTTGAGGATTTTGATGTTTTTGATGTTTTTGGTGTTTTTGATGTTTTTGATGTTTTTGATAATTTTGATGTTTTTGATGTTTTTGATGTTTTTGATGTTTTTGATGTTTGTGATGCTTTTAATGTTATTGATGTTTTTGATGTTTTTGATGTTTTTGATGTTTTTGATGTTTTGATGTTTTGTTGTTTTTGAATTTTTTGATTGTTTTGATGTTTTCGATGGTTTTGATGTTTTTGATGTCTTGATGTTTAGTTGTTTTTGATGTTTTTGATTATTTTGAGGTTTTTGATGTATTTTTTATGTTTATGATGTTTATGATGTTTTTGATATTTTTAATGTTTTCAATGTTTTTACTGTTTTTGATGTTTTGTTGTTTTTTATATTTTTAATATTTTTTAATTTTTTTAATGTTTTTTTTAATGTTTTTGATGTTTTTGATGTTTTTGATGGGTTTGATGTTTTTGATGTTTTTGATGTTCTTGTTGTTTTTGAATTTTTTAATGTTTTTTATGTTTATGATGTTTTTGATGTTTTTGATGTTTTTGATGTTATTGATGTTTTTGATGTTTTTGATGTTTTTGATGTTTTTGATGTTTTTGATGTTTTTGATGTTTTTGATGTTTTTGATGTTTTTGATGTTTTTGATGTTTTTGATGTTTTTGATGTTTTAGATGTTTTTGATGTTGTTGATGTTTCTGATGTTTCTGATGTTTTTGATGTCTTTGATGTTATTGATATTCTTGATGTTTTTGATGTTTTTGAGGTTTTTGATGTTTTTGATGTTTTTGAAGTATTTGATGTTTTTGATGTTTTTGTTGTTTTTGAATTTTTTAATGTCACTTATGTTTATGATGTTTTTGATGCTTTTGATGTTTTTGATGTTTTTGATGTATTTGATGTTTTGATGTTGTTGATGTTTTTGATGTTCTTGGTGTTTTTGATGTTTTGGATGTTTTCGATGTTTTTGATGTTTTTAATGTTTTTGATGTTATTAATATTTTTAATGTTTTTGATGTTATTGATGTTTTTGATGTTTTTGATGTTTTTGATGTTTTTGATATTTTGAATTTTTTGATGTTTTGTTGTTTTTGATGATTTTATGTTATTTATGTTTATTATGTTTTTTATATTTATGATGTTTTTGATATTTTTGTTTTGCTGTTTTTAATGTTTTTGATGTTTTTGATGTGTTTGATATTTTTGATGTTTTTGATGTTTTCGATGTTTTTAATGTTTTTGATGTTTTTGATGTTTTTGATGTTTTTGATGTTTTTGATGTTTTTGATGTTTTTAATGTTTTTAATGTTTTTTATGTTTATGATGTTTTTGATGTTTTTAATGTTTTTGATGTTTTTTATGTTTTTGATGTTTTTGATATTTTTGATGTTTTTGATGTTTTTGATGTTTATGATGTTTTTGATGTTTTTGATGTTTTTGATGTTTTTGATGTTATTTATGTTTATTATGTTTTTGATGTTTTTAATGTTTCTTATATTTATGATGTTTTTGATGTTTTGCTCTTTTGATGTTTTTGATGTTTTTGATGTTTTTTTTGTTTTTGATGTTTTTGATGTTTTTATGTTTTTTATGTTTATTATGTTTTCGATGTTTTTGATGTTTTTAATGTTTTTTATGTTTATGATGTTTATGATGTTTTTGATGTTTTTGAGGATTTTGATGTTTTTGATGTTTTTGATATTTTTGATGATTTTGATGTTATTGATGTTTTTGATATATTTGATGTTTTCGATATTTTGATTTTTTTGATGTTTTATTCTTTTTGATGTTTTTTTGTTTTTGATGTTTTGATGTTATTTATGTTTATTATTTTTTTGATGTTCTTAACGTTTTTTATATTTATGATGTTTTTGATGTTTTTCATGTTTTGCTGTTTTTAATGTTTTTGAAGTTTTTGATGTTTTTGATGTTTTTGATGTTTTTGATGTTTTTGATGTTATTGATGTTTTTGATGTTTTTGATAATTTTGATGTTTTTGATGTTTTTGATGTTTTCGATGTTTTTGATGTTTTTGATGTTTTTGATGTTTTTGATGTTTTTGATGTTTTTGATGTTTTTGATGTTTTTGATGTTTTTGATGTTTGTGATGCTTTTAATGTTTTTGATATTATTGATGTTTTTGATGTTTTTGATGTTTTGATGTTTTGTTGTTTTTGAATTTTTTGATTGTTTTGATGTTTTCGACGGTTTTGATGTTTTTGATGTCTTGATGCTTAGTCGTTTTTGATGTTTTTGATTATTTTGAGGTTTTTGATGTATTTTTTATGTTTATGATGTTTATGATGTTTTTGATATTTTTAATGTTTTCAATGTTTTTACTGTTTTTGATGTTTTGTTGTTTTTTATATTTTTAATATTTTTTAATTTTTTTAATGTTTTTTTTAATGTTTTTGATGTTTTTGATGTTTTTGATGTTTTTGATGTTTTTGATGTTCTTGTTGTTTTTGAATTTTTTAATGTTTTTTATGTTTATGATGTTTTTGATATTTTTGATGTTTTTGATGTTTTTGATGTTTTTGATGTTTTTGATGTTTTTGATGTTATTGATGTTTTTGATGTTTTTGATGTTTTTGATGTTCTTGGTGTTTTTAATGTTTTGGATGTTTTCGATGTTTTTGATGTTTTTAATGTTTTTGATGTTATTAATATTTTTAATGTTTTTGATGTTATTGATGTTTTTGATGTTTTTGATGTTTTTGATATTTTGAATTTTTTGATGTTTTTGATGTTTTGTTGTTTTTGATGATTTTATGTTATTTGTGTTTATTATGTTTTTTATATTTATGATGTTTTTGATATTTTTGTTTTGCTGTTTTTAATGTTTTTGATGTTTTTGATGTGTTTGATATTTTTGATGTTTTCGATGTTTTTAATGTTTTTGATGTTTTTGATATTTTTGATGTTTTTGATGTTTTTAATGTTTTTAATGTTTTTTATGTTTATGATGTTTTTGATGTTTTTAATGTTTTTGATGTTTTTGATGTTCTTGATGTTCTTGATATTTTTGATGTTTTTGATGTTTATGATGTTTTTGATGTTTTTGATGTTTTTGATGTTTTTGATGTTTTTGATGTTTTTGATGTTTTTGATGTTTTTGATGTTTTTGATGTTTTTGATGTTTTTGATGTTTTTGATGTTTTTGATGTTATTTATGTTTATTATACTTTTGATGTTTTTGGTGTTTTGCTCTTTTTGATGTTTTTGATGTTCTTGATATTTTTGATATTTTTGATGTTTTTGATGTTTTTGATGTTTTTGATGTTTTTGATGTTTTTGATGTTTTTGATGTTTTTGATGTTTTTGATGTTTGTGATGTTTTTGATGTTTTTTTGTTTTTGATGTTTTTGATGTTTTTAATGTTTTTTATGTTTATGATGTTTATGATGTTTTTGATGTTTTTGATGTTTTTGATGTTTTTGATGTTTTTGATGTTTTTGATGTTTTTGATGTTTTTGATGTTTTTGATGTTTTTGATGTTTTTGATGTTTTTGATGTTTTTGATGTTTTTGATGTTTTTGAGGATTTTGATGTTTTTGATGTTTTTGATATTTTTGATGATTTTGATGTTATTGATGTTTTTGATATATTTGATGTTTTTGATGTTTTTATGTTTTCGATATTTTGATTTTTTTGATGTTTTGTTCTTTTTGATGTTTTGTTGTTTTTGATGTTTTGATGTTATTTATGTTTATTATGTTTTTGATGTTCTTAACGTTTTTTATATTTATGATGTTTTTGATGTTTTTCTTGTTTTGCTGTTTTTAATGTTTTTGAAGTTTTTGATGTTTTCGATGTTTTTGATGTTTTTGATGTTATTGATGTTTTTGATGTTTTTGATGTTTTTGATGTTTTTGATGTTTTTGATGTTTTTGATGTTTTTGATGTTCTTGGTGTTTTTGATGTTTTGGATGTTTTCGATGTTTTTGATGTTTTTAATGTTTTTGATGTTATTAATATTTTTAATGTTTTTGATGTTATTGATGTTTTTGATGTTTTTGATATTTTGAATTTTTTGATGTTTTTGATGTTTTGTTGTTTTTGATGATTTTATGTTAATTATGTTTATTATGTTTTTTATATTTATGATGTTTTTGATATTTTTGTTTTGCTGTTTTAATGTTTTTGATGTTTTTGATGTGTTTGATATTTTTGATGTTTTCGATGTTTTTAATGTTTTTGATGTTTTTGATGTTTTTGATGTTTTTGATGTTTTTGATGTTTTTAATGTTTTTAATGTTTTTTATGTTTATGATGTGTTTGATGTTTTTAATGTTTTTGATGTTTTTGATGTTCTTGATATTTTTGATGTTTTTGATGTTTTTGATGTTTATGATGTTTTTGATGTTTTTGATGTTTTTGATGTTTTTGATGTTTTTGATGTTTTTGATGTTTTTGATGTTTTTGATGTTTTTGATGTTTTTGATGTTTTTGATGTTTTTGATGTTATTTATGTTTATTATGTTTTTGATGTTTTTGATGTATTTGATGTTTTGCTCTTTTTGATGTTTTTGATGTTTTCGATGTTCTTGATATTTTTGATATTTTTGATATTTTTGATGTTTTTGATGTTTTTGATGTTTTTGATGTTTTTGATGTTTTTGATGTTTTTTTTGTTTTTGATGTTTTTGATGTTTTTAATGTTTTTTATGTTTTTGATGTTTTTGATGTTTTTGATGTTTTTGATGTTTTTGATGTTTTTGATGTTTTTGATGTTTTTGATGTTTTTGATGTTTTTGATGTTTTTGATGTTTTTGAGGATTTTGATGTTTTTGATGTTTTTGATATTTATGATGATTTTGATGTTATTGATGTTTTGATATATTTGATGTTTTTGATGTTTTTATGTTTTCGATATTTTGATGTTTTTGATGTTTTGTTCTTTTTGATGTTTTGTTGTTTTTGATGTTTTGATGTTATTTATGTTTATTATGTTTTTGATGTTCTTAACGTTTTTTATATTTATGATGTTTTTGATGTTTTTCTTGTTTTGCTGTTTTTAATGTTTTTGAAGTTTTTGATGTTCTTGATGTTTTTGATGTTTTTGATGTTATTGATGTTTTTGATGTTTTTGATAATTTTGATGTTTTTGATGTTTTTGATGTTTTTGATGTTTTTGATGTTTGTGATGCTTTTAATGTTTTTGATGTTATTGATGTTTTTGATGTTTTTGATGTTTTTGATGTTTTGATGTTTTGTTGTTTTTGAATTTTTTGATTGTTTTGATGTTTTCGATGGTTTTGATGTTTTTGATGTTTTCAATGTTTTTACTGTTTTTGATGTTTTGTTGTTTTTTATATTTTTAATATTTTTAAATTTTTTTAATGTTTTTTATGTTTATGATGTTTTTGATGTTTTTGATGTTTTTGATGTTTTTGATGTTATTGATGTTTTCGATGTTTTTGATGTTTTTGATGTTTTTGATGTTTTTGATATTTTTGATGATTTTGATGTTATTGATGTTTTTGATATATTTGATGTTTTTGATGTTTTTATGTTTTCGATATTTTGATTTTTTTGATGTTTTGTTGTTTTTGATGTTTTGTTGTTTTTGATGTTTTGATGTTATTTATGTTTATTATGTTTTTGATGTTCTTAACGTTTTTTACATTTATGATGTTTTTGATGTTTTTCTTGTTTTGCTGTTTTTAATGTTTTTGAAGTTTTTGATGTTCTTGATGTTTTTGATGTTTTTGATGTTATTGATGTTTTTGATGTTTTTGATAATTTTGATGTTTTTGATGTTTTTGATGTTTTTGATGTTTTTGATGTTTTTGATGTTTTTGATGTTTTTGATGTTTTTGATGTTTTTGATGTTTTTGATGTTTGTGATGCTTTTAATGTTTTTGATGTTATTGATGTTTTTGATGATTTTGATGTTTTTGATGTTTTGATGTTTTGTTGTTTTTGAATTTTTTGATTGTTTTGATGTTTTCGATGGTTTTGATGTTTTTGATGTTTTCAATGTTTTTACTGTTTTTGATGTTTTGTTGTTTTTTATATTTTTAATATTTTTTAATTTTTTTAATGTTTTTTATGTTTATGATGTTTTTGATGTTTTTGATGTTTTTGATGTTTTTGATGTTATTGATGTTTTCGATGTTTTTGATGTTTTTGATGTTTTTGATGTTTTTGATGTTTTTGATGTTTTTGATGTTTTTTATGTTTTTGATGTTGTTGATGTTTCTGATGTTTTTGATGTCTTTGATGTTATTGATATTCTTGATGTTTTTGATGTTTTTGATGTTTTTGAGGTTTTTGATGTTTTTGATGTTTTTGATGTATTTGATGTTTTTGATGTTTTTGTTGTTTTTGAATTTTTTAATGTATCTTATGTTTATGATGTTTTTGATGCTTTTGATGTTTTTGATGTTTTTGATGTTTTTGATGTTCTTGGTGTTTTTGATGTTTTGGATGTTTTCGATGTTTTTGATGTTTTTAATGTTTTTGATGTTATTAATAGTTTTAATGTTTTTGATGTTATTGATGTTTTTGATGTTTTTGATGTTTTTGATATTTTGAATTTTTTGATGTTTTTGATGTTTTGTTGTTTTTGATGATTTTATGTTATTTATGTTTATTATGTTTTTATATTTATGATGTTTTTGATATTTTTCTTTTGCTGTTTTTAATGTTTTTGATGTGCTTGATATTTTTGATGTTTTTGATGTTTTCGATGTTTTTAATGTTTTTGATGTTTTTGATGTTTTTGATGTTTTTGATGTTTTTGATGTTTTTGATGTTTTTGATGTTTTTGATGTTTTTGATGTTTTTGATGTTTTTGATGTTTTTGATGTTTTTGATGTTTTTGATATTTTGAATTTTTTGATGTTTTTGATGTTTTGTTGTTTTTGATGATTTTATGTTATTTATGTTTATTATGTTTTTTATATTTATGATGTTTTTGATATTTTTGTTTTGCTGTTTTTAATGTTTTTGATGTGTTTGATATTTTTGATGTTTTTGATATTTTTGATGTTTTTGATGTTTTCGATGTTTTCAATGTTTTTGATGTTTTTGATGTTTTTGATGTTTTTGATGTTTTTGATGTTTTTGATGTTTTTGATGTTTTTGATGTTTTTGATGTTTTTGATGTTTTTGATGTTTTTGATGTTTTTGATGTTTTTGATGTTTTTGATGTTTTTGATGTTTTTGATGTTTTTGATGTTTTTGATGTTTTTGAGGTTTTTGATGTTTTTGATGTTTTTGATGTTTTTGATAATTTTGATGTTTTTGATGTTTTTGATGTTTTTGATGTTTTTGATGTTTTTTATGTTGTTGATGTTTCTGATGTTTTTGATGTTTTTGATGTCTTTGATGTTATTGATATTCTTGATGTTTTTGATGTTTTTGATGTTTTTGAGGTTTTTGATGGTTTTGATGTTTTTGATGTTTTTGATGTTTTTGATGTTTTTGATGTTTTTGATGTTCTTGTTGTTTTTGAATTTTTTAATGTTTTTTATGTTTATGATGTTTTTGATGTTTTTGATGTTTTTCATGTTATTGATGTTTTTGATGTTTTTGATGTTTTTGATGTTTTTGATGTTTTTGATGTTTTTGATGTTTTTAATGTTTTTATGTTTTTGATGTTTCTGATGTTTTTGATGTTTTTGATTTTTTTGATGTTTTCGATATTTTATTTTTTTGATGTTTTTGATGTTTTGTTGTTTTTGATGATTTTATGTTAATTATGTTTATTATGTTTTTTATATTTATGATGTTTTTGATGTTTTGTTTTGCTGTTTTTAATGTTTTTGATGTTTTTGATGTTTTTGATGTTTTTGATGTTTTTGATGATTTTGATGTCTTTGATGTTTTTGATGTTTTTGATGTTTTTGATGTTTTTGATGTTTTTGATGTTCTTGATGTTTTTGATGTTTTGGATGTTTTCGATGTTTTTAATGTTTTTGATGTTTTTGATGTTTTTGATGTTTTTGATGTTTTTGATGTTTTTGATGATTTTGATGTCTTTGATGTTTTTAATGTTTTTGATGTTAATGATGTTTTTGATGTTTTTGATGTTTTTGATGTTTTTGATATTTTGATTTTTTTGATGTTTTTGATGTTTTGTTGTTTTGATGTTTTTGATGTTATGTTTTTATGTTTTGATGTTATGTTTTTTTTGTTTTTGATGTTTTTGATGTGTCTGATGTTTTTGATGTTTTTGATGTTTTTGATGTTTTTGATGTTTTTGATGTTTTTGATGTTTTTGATGTTTTTGATGTTTTTGATGTTCTTGATGTTTTTGATGTTTTGGATGTTTCCGATGTTTTTGATGTTATTAATATTTTTAATGTTTTTGATGTTTTTGATGTTTTTGAAATTTTGATTTTTTTGATGTTTTTGATGTTTTGTTGTTTTTGATGATTTTATGTTATTTATGTTTATTATGTTTTTTATATTTGTGGTGTTTTTGATGTTTTGTTTTGCTGTTTTTAATGTTTTTGATGTTTTTGATATATTTGATGTTTTTGATGTGTTCGATGTTTTTAATGTTTTTGATGTTTTTGATGTTTTTGATGTTTTTGTTGTTTTTGATTTTTTTAATGTTTTTTATGTTTTTCATGTTTTGGATGTTTTTGATGTTTTTGATGTTTTTGATGTTATTGATGTTTTTGATGTTTGTGATGTTTTTGATGTTTTTGATGTTTTTGATGTTTTTGATGTTTTTGATGTTTTTGATGTTTTTGATGTTTTTGATGTTTTTGATGTTTTTGATGTTTTTGATGTTTTTGATGTTTTTGATGTTTTTGATGTTTTTGATGTTTTTGATGTTTTTGATGTTTTTGATGTTGTTGATGTTTCTGATGTTTTTGATGTTTTTGATGTCTTTGATGTTTTAGATGTTTTTGATGTTCTTGATGTTTTTGATGTTAGGGATGTTTTCGATGTTTTTGATGTTATTAATATTTTTAATGTTTTTGATGTTATTGATGTTTTTGATGTTATTGATGTTTTTGATGTTTTTGATGTTTTGATGTTTTTGATATTTTGATTTTTTTGATGTTTTTGATGTTTTGTTGTTTTTGATGATTTTATGTTATTTATGTTTATTATGTTTTTTATATTTATGATGTTTTTGATGTTTTGTTTTGCTGTTTTTAATGTTTTTGATGTTTTTGACATATTTGATGTTATTGATGTTTTCGATGTTTTTAATGTTTTTGATGTTTTTGATATTTTTGATGTTTTTGATGTTTGTGATGTTTTTGATGTTTTTGATGTTTTTGATGTTTTTGATGTTTTTGATGTTTTTGATGTTTTTGATGTTTTTGATGTTTTTGATGTTTTTGATGTTTTTGATGTTTTTGATGTTTTTGATGTTTTTGATATTTTTGATGTTTTTGATGTTTTTGATGTTTTTGATGTTTTTGATGTTTTGTTGTTTTTGATGTTTTTATGTTATTTATGTTTATTATGTTTTTGATGTTTTTGATGTTTTTAATGTTTTTTATATTTATGATGTTTTTGATGTTTTTCATGTTTTGCTGTTTTTAATGTTTTTGATGTTTTTGATGTTTTTGATGTTTTTGTTGTTTTTGTTGTTTTTGAATTTTTTAATGTTTTTTATGTTTCTGATGTTTTTGATGTTTTGGATGTTATTGATGTTTTTGATGTTTTTGATGTTTTTGATGTTTTTGATGTTTTTGATGTTTTTGATGTTTTTGATGTTTTTGATGTTTTTGATGTTTTTGATGTTTTTGATGTTTTTGATGTTTTTGATGTTTTTGATGTTTTTGATATTTTTGATGTTTTTGATGTTGTTGATGTTTCTGATGTTTTTGATGTCTTTGATGTTATTGATATTCTTGATGTTTTTGATGTTTTTGATGTTTTTGAGGTTTTTGATGTTTTTGATGTTTTTGATGTTATTGATATTTTTAATGTTTTTGATGTTTTTGATGTTTTTGATGTTTTTGATGCTATTGATATTTTAAATGTTTTTGATGTTATTGATGTTTTTGATATTTTTGTTTTTTTTTGGTGTTTTTGATGTTTTTGATGTTTTTGATGTTTTTGATGTTTTTGATGTTTTTGATGTTTTTGATGTTTTTGATGTTTGCGATGTTTTTGATGTTTTATATGTTTTTGATGATTTTGATGTTTTGGATGTTTTTGATGTTTTATATGTTTTTGATGTTTTCGATTTTTTTGATGTTTTGAATTTTTTGATGTTTTTTTTTTATGTTTTTGATGTTTTTGATTTTATAACGTATTTGATGCTTTTAATGTTTTTGATGTTTTTGATTAGTTGATGTTTCTGATGATTTTAATGTTTTAAATATTTTTCATGTTTATGAAGTTTTTGATGATTTTGATGTTTTTAATGTTTTGTTGTTTTTGATGTTTTCGCTTTTTTTGATGTTTTGAATTTTTTGATGTTTTTTTTTTATGTTTTTGATGTTTTTGATTTTATAACGTATTTGATGCTTTTAATGTTTTTTATGTTTTTGATTAGTTGATGTTTCTGATGATTTTAATGTTTTAAATATTTTTCATGTTTATGAAGTTTTTGATGATTTTGATGTTTTTAATGTTTTGTTGTTTTTGATGTTTTTGATGTTATTATTTTTTTTATGTTTATTATGTTTTTGATGTTTTTAATGTTTTTAATGTTTTTTATGTTTATGATGTTGTTGATGTTTTTGATGTGTTTAATGTTTTTGAGGTTTTTGATGTTTTTGATGTTTCTCGATATTTTGATTTTTTTTGATGTTTTTATGTTTTTTATGTTTATTATGTTTTTGATGTTTTTGATGTTTTTAATGTTTTTAATGTTTTTAATGTTTTTTAAGTTTAAGATGTTTTTGATGTTTTTGATCTTTTTGATGTTTTTGATGTTTCTGATGTTTTTGATGTTTTTGATGTTTTGTTGTTTTGTTGTTTTTGATGTTTTTTATGTTTGTTATGTTTTTGATGTTTTTCATGTTTCTAATGTTTTTTATGTTTATGATGTTTTTGATGTTTTTGATTTTTTTTGATGTTTTTGATGTTTTTGATGTTTTTAATGTTTTTGATGTTTTTGATGTTTTTGATTTTTTTGAGTTTTTGATGTTTTTGATGCTATTGATATTTTAAATGTTTTTGATGTTATTGATGTTTTTGATATTTTTGTTGTTTTTTGGTGTTTTTGATGTTTTTGATGTTTTTGATGTTGTTGATGTTTCTGATGTTTTTGACGTTTTTGATGTCTTTGATGTTATTGATATTGTTGATGTTTTTTATGTTTATGATGTTTTTGATGTTTTGGATGTTTTTGATGTTTTTGATGTTTTTGATGTTTTTGATGTTTTTGATGTTTTTAATGTTTTTGATGTTTTTGATGTTTTTGATGTTTTTGTTGTTTTTGAAATTTTTAATGTTTTTTATGTTTCTGATGTCTTTGATGTTATTGATATTCTTGATGTTTTTTATGTTTATGATGTTTTTGATGTTTTGGATGTTTTTTATGTTTTTGATGTTTTTATGTTTTCTTTGTTTTTGATGTTTTTGATGTTTTTGATGTTTTTGATGTTTTTGATGTTTTTGATGTTTTTATGTTTTTGATGTTTTTGATGTTTTTGATGTTTTTGATGTTTTTGATGTTTTTGATGTTTCTAATGTTTTTTATGTTTTTGATGTTTTTGATGTTTTTGATTTTTTTGATGTTTTTGATGTTTTTGATGTTTTTGATGTTTTTGATGTTTTTGATGTTTTTGATGTTTTTGAGGTTTTTGATGTTTTTGATGTTTTAGATGTTTTTGATGTTTTTGATGTTTTTGATGTTTTTGATTTCTTTGAGTATTTGATGTTTTTGATGC
The DNA here is from genome assembly GCA_018150935.1 of Drosophila pruinosa. Classification (NCBI taxonomy): domain Eukaryota; kingdom Metazoa; phylum Arthropoda; class Insecta; order Diptera; family Drosophilidae; genus Drosophila; species Drosophila pruinosa. Next base: position 19,204 of record JAECWR010000140.1, on the reverse strand, counting down.
TATTGATATTTTAAATGTTTTTGATGTTATTGATGTTTTTGATATTTTTGTTGTTTTTTGGTGTTTTTGATGTTTTTGATGTCTTTGATGTTATTGATATTCTTGATGTTTTTTATGTTTATGATGTTTTTGATGTGTTTGATGTTTTTGATGTTTTTTGATTTTTTTGAGTTTTTGATGTTTTTGATGCTATTGATATTTTAAATGTTTTTGATGTTATTGATGTTTTTGATATTTTTGTTGTTTTTTGGTGTTTTTGATGTTTTTGATGTTTTTGATGTTTTTGATGTTTTTGATGTTTTTGATGTTGTTGATGTTGTTGATGTTTCTGATGTTTTTGAAGTTTTTGATGCCTTTGATGTTATTGATATTCTTGATGTTTTTTATGTTTATGATGTTTTGATGTTTTTGATGTTATTGATGTTTTGATGTTTTTGATGTTTTTGATGTTTTTGATGTTTTTGATGTTTTTGATGTTTTTGATGTTTCTGAAGTTTTTGATGTTTTTGATGTCTTTGATGTTATTGATATTTTTGATGTTTTTTATGTTTATGATGTTTTTGAAGTTTTGGATGTTTTTGATGTTTTTGATGTTTTTGATGTTTTTGATGTTTTTGATGTTTTTGATGTTTTTGATGTTTTTGATGTTTTTGATGTTTTTGATGTTTTTGATGTTTTTGATGTTTTTGATGTTTTTGATGTTTCTGATGTTTTTGATGTTTTTGATGTTTTTGATGTTTTTGATGTTTTTGATGTTTTTGATGTTTTTGATGTTTTTGATGTTTTTGATGTTGTTGATGTTTCTGATGTTTTTGATGTTTTTGATGTCGTTGATGTTATTGATATTTTTGATTTTTTTTATGTTTATGATGTTTTTGATGTTTTGGATGTTTTTGATGTTTTTGATGTTTTTGATCTTTTTGATGTTTTTGATGTTTTTGATGTTTTTGATGTTTTTGATGTTTTTGATGTTTTTGATGTTTTGTTGTTTTTGATGTTTTTTATGTTTATTATGTTTTTGATGTTTTTGATGTTTCTAATGTTTTTTATGTTTATGATGTTTTTGATGTTTTTGATTTTTTTGATGTTTTTGATGTTTTTGATGTTTTTGATGTTTTTGATGTTTTTGATGTTTTTGATGTTTTTGATGTTTTAGATGTTTTTGATGTTTTTGATGTTTTTGATGTTTTTGATGTTTTTGATTTTTTTGAGTTTTTGATGTTTTTGATGCTATTGATATTTTAAATGTTTTTGATGTTATTGATGTTTTTGATATTTTTGTTGTTTTTTGGTGTTTTTGATGTTTTGGATGTTTTTGATGTTTTTGATGTTTTTGATGTTTTTGATGTTTTTGATGTTTTTGATGTTGTTGATGTTTCTGATGTTTTGATGTCTTTGATGTTATTGATATTCTTGATGTTTTTTATGTTTATGATGTTTTTGATGTTTTGGATGTTTTGGATGTTTTTGATGTTTTTGATGTTTTTGATGTTATTGATGTTTTTGATGTTTTTGATGTTTTTGATGTTTTTGTTGTTTTTGAATTATTTAATGTTTTTTATGTTTCTGATGTTTTTGATGTTTTGGATGTTTTTGATGTTTTTGATGTTTTTGATGTTTTTGATGTTATTTATGTTTATTATGTTTTTGATGTTTTTAATATTTTTTATATTTATGATGTTTTTGATGTTTTTCATGTTTTGCTGTTTTTAATGTTTTTGATGTTTTTGATGTTTTTGATGTTTTTGATGTTTTTGATGTTTTTGATGTTTTTGATGTTTTTGATGTTTTTGATGTTTTTGATGTTTTTGATGTTTTTGATGTTTTTGATGTTTTTGATGTTTTTGATGTTTTTGAATCTTTTTAATGTTTTTTATGTTTCTGATGTTTTGGATGTTTTTGATGTTTTTGATGTTTTGATGTTTTGATGTTTTTGATGTTTTTGATGTTTTTGATGTTTTTGATGTTTTTGATGTTTTTGATGTTTTTGATGTTTTTGATGTTTTTGATGTTTTTGATGTTTTGGATGTTTTTTGATGTTTTTGATGTTTTTGATGTTTTTGATGTTTTTGATGTTTTTGATGTTTTTGATGTTTTTGATGTTTTTGATGTTTTTGATGTTTTTGATGTTTTTGATGTTTTTGATGTTTTTGATGTTTTTGATGTTTTTGATGTTTTTGATGTTTTTGATGTTTTTGATGTTTATGATGTTTTTGATGTTTTTGATGTCGTTGATGTTATTGATATTTTTGATGTTTTTGATGTTTTTGATGTTTTTGAGGTTTTTGATGTTTTTGATGCTATTGATATTTTTAATGTTTTTGATGTTATTGATGTTTTTGATATTTTTGTTGTTTTTTGGTGTTTTTGATGTTTTTGATGTTTTTGATGTTTTTGATGTTTTTGATGTTTTTGATGTTTTTGATGTTTTTGATGTTTTTGATGTTTTTGATGTTTTTGATGTTTTTGATGTTTTAGATGTTTTTGATGTTTTTTATGTTTTTGATGTTTTTGATGTTTTGGATGTTTTTGATGTTTTCGATTTTTTTGATGTTTTGAATTTTTTGATGTTTTTTTTTTTATGTTTTTGATGTTTTTAATTTTATAACGTATTTGATGCTTTTAATGTTTTTGATGTTTTTGATTAGTTGATGTTTCTGATGATTTTAATGTTTTAAATATTTTTCATGTTTATGAAGTTTTTGATGATTTGGATGTTTTTAATGTTTTGTTGTTTTTGATGTTTTCGATTTTTTTGATGTTTTGAATTTTTTGATGTTTTTTTTTTATGTTTTTGATGTTTTTGATTTTGTAACGTATTTGATGCTTTTAATGTTTTTGATGTTTTTGATTAGTTGATGTTTGTGATGATTTTAATGTTTTAAATATTTTTCATGTTTATGAAGTTTTTGATGATTTTGATGTTTTTAATGTTTTGTTGTTTTTGATGTTTTTGATGTTATTATTTTTTTTATGTTTATTATGTTTTTGATGTTTTTGATGTTTTGTTTTTTGTGATTTTTTTGATTGTTTTGATGTTTTCGATGGTTTTGATCTTTTTGATGCCTTGATGTTTTGTTGTTTTTGATGTTTTTGATGTTTGTGATGTTTTTAATGTTTTCAATGTTTTTAATGTTTTTGATGTTTTGTTGTTTTGTTGTTTTTTATATTTTTTATGTTTTTTATGTTTTTTATGTTTTTAATGTTTTTTAATTTTTTTTAATGTTTTTTTTAATGTTTTTGATGTTTTCGATGTTTTTGATGTTTTTGATGTTTTCAATTTTTTTGATATTTTGATTTTTTTGATGTTTTTTTTTAATGTTTTTGATGTTTTTGATTTTATAACGTATTTGATGCTTTTAATAATTTTGATGTGTTGATGTTTCTGATGATTTTAATGTTTTACATGTTTTTCATGTTTATAGTGTTTCTAATGATTTTAATGTTTTTAATGTTTTTAATGTTTTTGATGTTTTTGATGTTTTTAAAGTTTTTAAAGTTTTTGATGTTTTTAATTTTTTTGATGTTTTTAATGTTTTCAATGTTTTTAATGCTTTTGATGTTTTGTTGTTTTTTATGTTTTTATTGTTTTTTAATTTTTTTAATGTTTTTTTTAATGTTTTTGATGTTTTCGATGTTTTTTATGTTATATATGTTTTTGATAATTTTGATATTTTGGGTGTTTTTGATTTTTATGATGTTTTTGATGTTTTCGATTTTTTTGATGTTTTGATTTTTTTGATGTTTTTTTTTTATTTTTTTGATGTCTTTGATTTTATTAAGTATTTGATGCTATTAATGTTTTTGAGGTTTTTGAAGTGTTGATGTTTCTGATGATTTTTAAATGAGTTTTAATGTTTTTCATGTTTATGATGTTTTTGATGATTTTGATGTTTTGTTGTTTTTGATGTTTTTGATGTTATTATGGTTTTTATGTTTATTATGTTTTTGATGTTTTTTGTTGTTTTTAATGTTTTTTATGTTTATGATGTTTTTGATGTTTTTGATCTTTTTGATGTTTTTGATGTTTTCGATATTTTGATTTCTTTGATTTTTTTGATGTTTTTATGTTTTTTATGTTTATTATGTTTTTGATGTTTTTAATGTTTCTTATCTTTATAATGTTTTTGATGGTTTTTATGTTTTTTGTTGTTTTTGTTGTTTTTGATGTTTTTGATGTTTTTGATGTTTATGATGTTTTTATGTTATTGATGTTTTTGATGTTTTTGATATTTTTGATATTTTTGATGTTTTTGATGTTTTTGATGTTTTCGATATTTTGATTTTTTTAATGTTTTGTTGTTTTTGATGTTTTTATGTTATTTAAGTTTATTATGCTTTTAATGTTTTTTATATTTATGATGTTTTTGATGTTTTGCTGTTTTTATTGTTTTTGATGTTTTTGATGTTTTCGATATTTTGATTTTTTTATGTTTTGTTGTTTTTGATGTTTTTATGTTATTTATGTTTATTATGCTTTTAATGTTTTTAATGTTTTTATATTTTTGATGTTTTGATGTCTTGCTGTTTTTATTGTTTTTGATGTTTTTGATGTTTTTGTTGTTTTTGAATTTTTTAATGTTTTTATGTTTCTGATGTTTTGATGTTTTGGATGTTTTTGATGTTTTTGATGTTTTTGATGTTATTGATGTTTTTGATGTTTTTGATGTTTTTGATGTTTTTGATGTTTTTGATGTTTTTGATGTTTTTGATGTTATTGATGTTTTGATGTTTTTGATGTTTTTGATGTTTTTGATGTTTTTGATGTTTTTGATGTTTTTGATGTTTTTGATGTTTTTGATGTTTTTGATGTTTTTGATGTTTTTGATGCTTTTGATGTTTTTGATGTTTTTGATGTTTTTGATGTTTTTGATGTTTTTGATGTTGTTGATGTTTCTGATGTTTTTGATGTTTTTGAAGTCGTTGATGTTATTGATATTCTTGATGTTTTTGATGTTTTTGATGTTTTTGAGGTTTTTGATGTTTTTGATGTTTTTGATGCTATTGATATTTTAAATGTTTTTGATGTTATTGATGTTATTGATGTTTTTGATATTTTTGTTGTTTTTTGGTGTTTTTGATGTTTTTGATGTTTTTGATGTTTTTGATGTTTGCGATGTTTTTGATGTTTTATATGTTTTTGATGATTTTGATGTTTTGGATGTTTTTGATGTTTTTGATGTTTTCGATTTTTTTGATGTTTTGAATTTTTTGATGTTTTTTTTTTTATGTTTTTGATGTTTTTAATTTTATAACGTATTTGATACTTTTTAATGTTTTTGATGTTTTTGATTAGTTGATGTTTCTGATGATTTTAATGATTTAAATATTTTTCATGTTTATGAAGTTTTTGATGATTTTGATGTTTTTAATGTTTTGTTGTTTTTGATGTTTTCGATTTTTTTGATGTTTTGAATTTTTTGATGTTTTTTTTTTTATGTTTTTGATGTTTTTGATCTTATAACGTATTTGATGCTTCTAATGTTTTTGATGTTTTTGATTAGTTGATGTTTCTGATGATTTTAATGTTTTAAATATTTTTCATGTTTATGAAGTTTTTGATGATTTTGATGATTTTAATGTTTTGTTGTTTTTGATGTTTTTGATAATATTATTTTTTTTATGTTTATTATGTTTTTGATATTTTTAATGTTTTTCATGTTTATGATGTTGTTGATGTTTTTGATGTGTTTAATGTTTTTGAGGTTTTTTGATGTTTTGATGTTTCTCGATATTTTGATTTTTTTTGGATTTTTTTGATGTTTTTATGTTTTTTATGTTTATTATGTTTTTGATGTTTTTGATGTTTCTAATATTTTTAATGTTTTTTAAGTTTATGATGTTTTTGATGTTTTTGATCTTTTTGATGTTTTTGATGTTTTGATGTTTTTGATGTTTTGATGTTTTGATGTTTTGTTGTTTTTGATGTTTTTGATGTTTTTTATGTTTATTATGTTTTTGATGTTTCTAATGTTTTTTATGTTTATGATGTTTTTGATGTTTTTGATTTTGTTGATGTTTTTGATGTTTTGGATGTTTTTGATGTTTTTGATGTTTTTGATGTTTTTGATGTATTTGATGTTTTTGATGTTTTGATGTTTTGATGTTTTGTTGTTTTTGATGTTTTTGATGTTTTTGATGTTTATTATGTTTTTGATGTTTTTGATGTTTTTAATATTTTTAATGTTTTTTAAGTTTATGATGTTTTTGATGTTTTGGATGTTTTTTGATGTTTTCGATGTCTTGCTGTTTTTATTGTTTTTGATGTTTTTGATGTTTTTGTTGTTTTTGAATTTTTTAATGTTTTTTATGTTTCTGATGTTTTTGATGTTTTGGATGTTTTTGATGTTTTTGATGTTTTTGATGTTATTGATGTTTTTGATATTTTTAATGTTTTTGATGTTATTGATGTTTTTGATATTTTTGTTGTTTTTTGGTGTTTTTGATGTTTTTTATGTTTTTGATGATTTTGATGTTTTTAATGTTTTGTTGTTTTTGATGTTCTTGATGTTATTATTTTTTTATGTTTATTATGTTTTTTGATGTTTTTGATGTTTTTAATGTTTGTTATGTTTATGATGTTATTGATGTTTTTGATGTTTTTGATGTGTTTAATGTTTTTGAGGTTTTTGATGTTTTTGATATTTCTCGATATTTTGATTTTTTTGATGTTTTTGATGTTTTTATGTTTTTTATGTTTATTATCTTTTTGATGTTTTTAATGTTTTTGATGTTTTTAATGTTTTTTATGTTTTTGATGTTCTTGATTTTTTTGAGTTTTTGATGTTTTTGATGCTATTGATATTTTAAATGTTTTTGATGTTATTGATGTTTTGATATTTTTGATATTTTTGTTGTTTTTTGTGTTTTTGATGTTTTTGATGTTTTTGATGTTTTTGATGTTTGCGATGTTTTTGATGTTTTATATGTTTTTGATGATTTTGATGTTTTGATGTTTGATGTTTTTGATGTTTTCGATTTTTTTGATGTTTTGAATTTTTTGATGTTTTTTTTTTTATGTTTTTGATGTTTTTGATTTTATAACGTATTTGATGCTTTTAATGTTTTTGATGTTTTTGGTGTGTTGATGTTTCTGATGATTTTTATGTTTTAAATGTTTTTCATGTTTATGAAGTTTTTGATGATTTTGATGTTTTTAATCTTTTATTGTTCTTGATGTTTTTGATATTATTATTTTTTTTATGTTTATTTTTTTTGATGTTTTTGATGTTTTTGATGTTTTTAATGTTTTTTATGTTTATGTTTTTAATGTTTTTGAGGTTTTTGATGTTTTTGATATTTCTCGATATTTTGATTTTTTTTTGATTTTTTTGATGTTTTGATGTTTTGTTGTTTTTGATGTTTTTGATGTTTTTATGTTTTTTATGTTTATTATGTTTTTAATGTTTTTGATGTTTTTAATGTTTTTGATGTTTTTTATGTTTATGATGTTTTTGATGTTTTTGATGTTATCGATGTTTTTGATGTTCTTGATGTTTTGATGTTTTTGATGTTTTTGATGTTTTTGATGTTTTTGATGTTTTTGATGTTTTTGATGTTTATGATGTTTTTAATGTTTTGATGTTGTTGATGTTTCTGATGTTTTTGATGTTTTGAAGTCGTTGATGTTATTGATATTCTTGATGTTTTTGATGTTTTTGATGTTTTTGAGGTTTTTGATGTTTTTGATGTTTTTGATGCTATTGATATTTTTAATGTTTTGATGTTTTTGATGCTATTGATATTTTGAATGTTTTGATGTTATTGATGTTTTTGATATTTTGTTGTTTTTTGGTGTTTTTGATGTTTTTGATGTTTTGATGTTTTTGATGTTTTTGATGTTTTTGATGTTTTTGATGTTTTTGATGTTTTTGATGTTTGCGATGTTTTTGATGTTTTATATGTTTTTGATAATTTTGATGTTTTGGATGTTTTTGATGTTTTTGATGTTTTCGATTTTTTGATGTTTTGAATTTTTTGATGTTTTTTTTTTATGTTTTTGATGTTTTTAATTTTATAACGTATTTGATGCTTTTTAATGTTTTTGATGTTTTTGATTAGTTGATGTTTCTGATGATTTTAATGTTTTAAATATTTTTCATGTTTATGAAGTTTTTGATGATTTTGATGTTTTTAATGTTTTGTTGTTTTTGATGTTTTCGATTTTTTTGATGTTTTGAATTTTTTGATGTTTTTTTTTTTATGTTTTTGATGTTTTTGATTTTATAACGTATTTGCTTTTAATGTTTTTGATGTTTTTGATTAGTTGATGTTTCTGATGATTTTAATGTTTTAAATATTTTTCATGTTTATGAAGTTTTTGATGATTTTGATGATTTTAATGTTTTTTTGTTGTTTTTGATGTTTTTGATGTTTTTGATGTTTCTCGATATTTTGATTTTTTTGGATTTTTTTGATGTTTTTATGTTTTTTTATGTTTATTATGTTTTTGATGTTTTTGATGTTTTTAATATTTTTACTGTTTTTTAAGTTTATGATGTTTTTGATGTTTTTGATCTTTTGATGTTTTTGATGTTTTTGATGTTTTTGATGTTTTTGATGTTTTTGATGTTTTGTTGTTTTTGATGTTTTTGATGTTTTTTATGTTTATTATGTTTATTATGTTTTTGATGTTTCTAATGTTTTTTATGTTTATGATGTTTTTGATGTTTTTGATGTTTTTGATGTTTTTGATGTTTTTGATGTTTTTGATGTTTTTGATGTTTTTGATGTTTTTGATGTTTTTGATGTATTTGATGTTTTAGATGTTTTTGATGTTTTTGATGTTTTTGATGTTTTTGATGTTTTTGATGTTTTTGATTTTTTTGAGTTTTTGATGTTTTTGATATTTGAAATGTTTTTGATGTTATTGATGTTTTTGATATTTTTGTTGTTTTTGGGTGTTTTTGATGTTTTTGATGTTTTTGATGTTTTTGATGTTTTTGATGTTTTTGATGTTTTTGATGTTGTTGATGTTTCTGATGTTTTTGATGTTTTTGATGTTTTTGATGTTTTTGATGTCTTTGATGTTATTGATATTCTTGATGTTTTTGATGTTTTTGAGGTTTTTGATGTTTTTGAGGTTTTTGATGTTTTTGATGTTTTTGATGTTTTTGATGTTGTTGATGTTTTTGATGTTTTTGATGTTGTTGATGTTGTTGATGTTTTTGATGTTTTTGATGTTTTTGATGTTTTTGATGTTTTTGATGTTTTTGATGTTTTTGATGTTTTTGATGTTTTTGATGTTTTTGATGTTTTTGATGTTTTTGATGTTTTTGATGTTTTAGATGTTTTTGATGTTTTTGATGTTTTTGATGTTTTTGATGTTTTTGATGTTTTTGATGTTTTTGATGTTTTTGATGTTTTTGATGTTTTTGATGTTGTTGATGTTTCTGATGTTTTTGATGTTCTTGATGTCTTTGATGTTATTGATATTCTTGATGTTTTTGATGTTTTTGACGTTTTTGAGGTTTTTGATGTTTTTGATGCTTTTGATGCTATTGATATTTTTAATGTTTTTGATGTTATTGATGTTTTTGGTATTTTTGTTGTTTTTTAATGTTTTTGATGTTTTTGATGTTTTTGATGTTTTTGATGTTTTTGATGTTTTTGATGTTTTTGATGTTTTTGATGTTTTTGATGTTTTTGATGATTTTGATGTTTTTAATGTTTTGTTGTTTTTGATGTTTTTGATGTTATTATTTTTTTTATGTTTATTATGTTTTTGATGTTTTTGATGTTTTTAATGTTTGTTATGTTTATGATGTTTTTGATGTTTTTGATGTTTTTGATGTGTTTAATGTTTTTGAGGTTTTTGATGTTTTTGATGTTTCTCGATATTTTGATTTTTTTGATGTTTTTGATGTTTTTATGTTTTTTATATTTATTATGTTTTTGATGTTTTTGATGTTTTTAATGTTTTTTAAGTTTATGATGTTTTTAATGTTTTTGATGTTTTTAATCTTTTTAATGTTTTTGATGTTTTTGATGTTTTTGATGTTTTTGATGTTTTTGATGTTTTGTTGTTTTTAAAGTTTTTGATGTTTTTTATGTTTATTATCTTTTTGATGTTTTTGATGTTTTTGATGTTTTTAATGTTTTTTATGTTTTTGATGTTCTTGATTTTTTTGAGTTTTTGATGTTTTTGATGCTATTGATATTTTAAATGTTTTTGATGTTATTGATGTTTTGATATTTTTGATATTTTTGTTGTTTTTGGTGTTTTTGATGTTTTTGATGTTTTTGATGTTTTTGATGTTTGCGATGTTTTTGATGTTTTATATGTTTTTGATGATTTTGATGTTTTGGATGTTTGATGTTTTTGATGTTTTCGATTTTTTTGATGTTTTGAATTTTTTGATGTTTTTTTAGTTTTTTGTTTTGATGTTTTTGATTTTATAACGTATTTGATGCTTTTAATGTTTTTGATGTTTTGTTGTTTTTTATGTTTTCAATGTTTTTTATTTTTTTTAATGTTTTTTTTAATGTTTTTGATGTTTTCGATGTTTTTGATGTTTTATATGTTTTTGATGATTTTGATATTTTTGATGTTTTTGATGTTTTTGATGTTTTTGATGTTTTTGATGTTTTTGATGTTTTGATGTTTTTGATGTTTTTGATGTTTTTAATGTTTTTGATGTTTTTGATGTTTTTGATGATTTTCATGTTTTTATGTTTATGATGGTTTTGATGTTTTTGATGTTTTTGATGTTTTTGATGTTTTTGATGTTTTTGATGTTTTTGATGTTTTTAATGTTTTTGATGTTTTTGATGTTTTGATGTTTTGTTGTTTTTGATGGTTTTTATGTCTTTGATGTTATGTTGTTTTTGATGTTTTTGATGTTTTAGATGTTTTTGATGTTTTTTAATTTTTTAATGTTTTTTTTAATGTTTTGATGTTTTCGATGTTTTTGATGTTTTATATGTTTTAGATGATTTTGATATTTTTGATGTTTTAGATATTTTGATGTTTTTGATGTTTTTGATTTTTTTGAGTTTTGATGTTTTTGATGTTGTTGATGTTTTTAATGTTTTTATGTTTTTGATGTTCTTGATTTTTTTGAGTTTTTGATGTTTTTGATGCTATTGATATTTTAAATGTTTTTGATGTTATTGATGTTTTGATATTTTGATATTTTTGTTGTTTTTTGGTGTTTTTGATGTTTTCTATGTTTTTGATGTTTAGATGTTTTGTTGTTTTTGATGTTTTTGATTATTTTGATGTTTTTGATGTATTTGATGTTTTTTATGTTTTTGATGTTTTGTTGTTTTTGATTTGATTGTTTTGATGTTTTCGATGGTTTTAATCTTTTTGATGCCTTGATGTTTTGTTGTTTTTGATGTTTTTGATGTTTGTGATGTTTTTAATGTTTTCAATGTTTTTAATGTTTTTGATGTTTTTGATGTTATTGATGTTTTTGATGGTTTTTATGTTTTTTGTTGTTTTCGATATTTTGATTTTTTTAATGTTTTGTTGTTTTTGATGTTTTTATGTTATTTTGTTTATTATGCTTTTAATGTTTTTAATGTTTTTTATATTTATGATGTTTTTGATGTTTTGCTGTTTTTATTGTTTTTGATGTTTTTGATGTTTTTGGTGTTTTTGATGTTTTCGATGTTTTCGATGTTTTCGATGTTTTCGATGTTTTCGATGTTTTTGATGTATTTGATGTTTTGTTGTTTTGATTTTTTTGATTGTTTTGATGTTTTCGATGGTTTTGATCTTTTTGATGCCTTGATGTTTTGTTGTTTTTGATGTTTTTGATGTTTGTGATGTTTTTAATGTTTTTGATGTTTTGTTGTTTTTTATGTTTTTATATGTTTTTATGTTTTTATGTTTTTTATGTTTTTTATGTTTTTATGTTTTTTATGTTTTTTATGTTTTTAATGTTTTTAATTTTTTTAATGTTTTTTTTAATGTTTTTGATGTTTTCGATGTTTTTGATGTTTTTGATGATTTTGATGTTTTGGATCTTTTTGTTGTTTTATATGTTTTTGATGTTTTGATGTTTTCAATTTTTTTGATATTTTGATTTTTTTGATGTTTTTTTTATGTTTTTGATGTTTTTGATTTTATAACGTATTTGATGCTTTTAATAATTTTGATGTGTTGATGTTTCTGATGATTTTAATGTTTTACATGTTTTTCATGTTTATAGTGTTTCTAATGATTTTAATGTTTTTAATGTTTTTGATGTTTTGATGTTTTTAAAGTTTTTAAAGTTTTTGATGTTTTTGATGTTTTTGATGTTTTTGATGTTTTGATGTTTTTAATGTTTTCAATGTTTTTAATGTTTTTAATGTTTTGATGTTTTGTTGTTTTTTATGTTTTCAATGTTTTTTAATTTTTTAATGTTTTTTTTAATGTTTTTGATGTTTTCGATGTTTTTGATGTTTTATATGTTTTGATGATTTTGATATTTTGGGTGTTTTTGATTTTTATGATGTTTTTGATGTTTTCGATTTTTTTGATGTTTTGATTTTTTTGATGTTTTTTTTATATTTTTGATGTCTTTGATTTTATAAAGTATTTGATGCTATTAAAGTTTTTGAGGTTTTGAAGTGTTGATGTTTCTGATGATTTTTAAATGAGTTTTAATGTTTTTCATGTTTTTGATGTTTTGATGTTATTATGTTTTTTATGTTTATTATTTTTTCATGTTTTTGATGTTTCTTATCTTTATGATGTTTTTGATGTTTTTGATGGTTTTTATGTTTTTTGTTGTTTTGTTGTTTTTGTTGTTTTTGATGTTTTTGATGTTTTTGATGGTTTTGATGTTTATGATGTTTTTTATGTTATTGATGTTTTTGATGTTTTTGATATTTTTGATGTTTTTGATGTTATTGATGTTTTTGATATTTTGATGTTTTTGATGTTTTTGATGTTTTTGATGTTTTCGATATTATGATTTTTTTAAGGTTTTGTTGTTTTTGATGTTTTTATGTTATTTATGTTTATTATGCTTTTAATGTTTTTAATGTTTTTATATTTATGATGTTTTTGATGTTTTTATTGTTTTTGATGTTTTTGATGTTTTCGATATTTTGATTTTTTTAATGTTTTGTTGTTTTTGATGTTTTTATGTTATTTATGTTTATTATGCTTTAATGTTTTTAATGTTTTTATATCTTTGATGTTTTTGATGTCTTGCTGTTTTTATTGTTTTGATGTTTTCGATGTTTTTTGATGTTTTTGATGTTTTTGATGTTTTGATGTTTTTGATGCTTTTGATGTTTTTAATGTTTTTGATGTTTTTGATGTTTTTGATGTTTTGATGTTTTTGATGTTTTGATGTTTTTGATGTTTTTGATGTTTTTGATGTTTTTGATGTTTTTGATGTCTTTTGATGTTTTTGATGTTTTTGATGTCTTTGATGTTTATGATGTTTTTGATGTTTTTGATGTTTTTGATGTTTTTGATGTTTTGATGTTTTTGATGTTTTGATGTTTTTGATGTTTTGATGTTTTTGATGTTTTTGATGTTTTTGACGTTTTTGATGTTTTTGATGTTTTGATGTTTTGATGTTTTTGATGTTTTGATGTTTTGATGTTTTTGATGTTTTTGATGTTTTTGATGTTTTTGATGTTTTTGATGTTTTTGATGTTTTTGATGTTTTTTGATGGTTTTGATGTTTTTGATGTTTTTGATGATTTTAATGTTTTAAATGTTTTCATGTTTATGATGTTTCTGATGATTTTCATGTTTTTATAGTTTTGATGTTTTGATTATTTTGATGTTTTTGATGTATTTGATGTTTTTGATGTTTTTGATGTTTTTTAAGTTTTTTGATGTTTTTGATGTTTTGATGTTTTTAATGTTTTGATGTTTTTGATGTTTTTCATGTTTTTAATGTTTTTTATGTTTATGATATTTTTGATGTTTTTGGTGTTTTTGATGTTTTTGATGTTTTTGATGTTTTTGATGCTTTTGATGTTTTTGATCTTTTTGATGTTTTTGATATTTTTGATGTTCTTGATATTTTTGATGTTTTTGATATTTTTAATGATTTTGTTGTTTTTGATGTTTTCGATATTTTGATTTTTTTGATGTTTTTTTGTTTATGATGTTTTTATGTTACTTATGTTTATTAAGTTTTTGATGTTTTTGATGTTTTTAATGTTTTTGATGTTTTTGATGTTTTTCATGTTTTTAATGTTTATTATGTTTATGATATTTTTGATGTCTTGCTGTTTTTATTGTTTTTGATGTTTTCGATGTTTTTGATGTTTTTGGTGTTTTTGATGTTTTTGATGTTTTTGATGCTTTTGATGTTTTGATCTTTTGATGTTTTTGATGTTTTCGATAATTTGATTTTTTTGATTTTTTTTTGTTTTTGATGTTTTTTGTTTTTGATGTTTTTGATGTTTTTGATGTTTATTATGTTTTTGATGTTTATGATGTTTTTAATGTTTCTTATGTTTATGATGGTTTTGATGTTTTTGATGTTTTTGATGTTTTTGATATGTTTGATGTTTTTGATGTTTTCGATATTTTGATTTTTTGATGTTTTGTTGTTTTTGATGTTTTTATGTTATTTATGTTTATTATGTTTTTGATGTTTTTAATGTTTTTATATTTATAATGTTTTTGATGTTTTTGATGTTTTGCTGTTTTTATTGTTTTTGATGTTTTTGATGTTCTTGATATTTTTGATGTTTTTGATATTTTTAATAATTTTGTTGTTTGTGATGTTTTCGATATTTTGATTTTTTGATGTTTTTTTTTTATGATGTTTTTATGTTACTTATGGTTATTATGTTTTTTGATGTTTTTAATGTTTTTTATATTTATGATGTTTTTGATGTTTTTGTTTTGCTGTTTTTAATGTTTTTGATGTGTTTGATGTTTTGATGCTTTTGATGTTTTTGATGTTTTTGATGTATATGATGTTTTTGATGTTTTTGATGTTTTGATGTTTTTGATGTTTTTGATGTTTTGATGTTTTTGATGTTTCTGATGTTTTTGATGTTTTTGATGTTTTGATGTTTTTGATGCTTTGATGTTTTGATGTTTTTGATGTTTTGCTGTTTTTAATGTTTTGCTGTTTTTAATGCTTTTGATGTTTTTAATGTTTTTATGTTTCTGATGTTTTGATGTTTGTGATGTTTTTAATGTTTTTGATGTTTTTGATGTTTTTGATGTTTTGCTCTTTTTAATGTTTTTGATGTTTTTGATGTTTTGATGTTTTGCTGTATTTGATATTTTTGATGTTTTGATGTTTTGGATGTTTTGTTTTTTTTGATGTTTTTATATTATTTATGTTTATTATGTTTTGGTGTTTTTGATGTTTTAATGTTTTTATATTTATTATGTTTTTGATGTTTTTAATGTTTTTATATTTATGATGTTTTTGATGTTTTTTGTTTTGCTGTTTTTAATGTTTTTGATGTGTTTGATGTTTTGATGTTTATGATGTTTTTGATGTTTTTGATGTTTTGATGTTTTGATGTTTTGATGTTTTTGATGTTTTTGATGTTTTTGATGTTTTGATGTTTTTGATGTTTTTGATGTTTTGATGTTTTTGATGTTTTTGATGTTTTTTGATGTTTTGACGTTTTTGATGTTTTTGATGTTTTTGATGTTTTTGATGTTTTTGATGTTTTTGATGTTTTTGATGTTTGATGTTTTTGATGTTTTCGATATTTTGATTTTTTTGATGTTTTTGATGTTTTGTTGTTTTTGATGATTTTATGTTATTTATGTTTATTATGTTTTTAATGTTTTTAATGTTTTTTATATTTATGATGTTTTTTGATGTTTTTGTTTTGCTGTTTTTTAATGTTTTTGATGTGTTTGATGTTTTGCTGTTTTTATTGTTTTCGATGGTTTTGATGTTTTTGGTGTTTTTGATATTTTTAATGTTTTGATGTTTTTTAATGTTTTTTGATGTTTGTGATATTTTTGATGTTTTTGATGTTTTGATGTTATTGATGTTTTTGATGTTTTGCTGTTTTAATGTTTTGATGTTTTTGATATTTTGATGTTTTGCTGTCTTTTGATATTTTTGATGTTTTTTGATGTTTTGATGTTTTCGATGTTTTTTGATGTTTTTGATGTTTTTGATGTTTTTGATGTTTTTTGATGTTTTTGATGTTTTTGATGTTTTTGATGTTTTTTGATGTTTTTGATGTTTTTTGATGTTTATGATGTTTTCGACATTTTGATTTTTTTGATGTTTTGTTGTTTTTGATGTTTTTTATGTTATTTATGTTTATTATGTTTATTATGTTTTTGATGTTTTTAATGTTTTTATATTTATTATGTTTTGATGTTTTTAATGTTTTTATATCTATGATGTTTTTTGATGTTTTTGTTTTGCTGTTTTTAATGTTTTTGATGTTTTTGATGTGTTTGTTTTTGATGTTTTTGATGTTTTTGATGTTTTGATGATTGATGTTTTTGATGTTTTCGATATTTTGATTTTTTTGATGTTTTGTTGTTTTTGATGTTTTTATGTTATTTATGTTTATTATGTTTTTGATGTTTTTAATGTTTTTTATATTTATGATGTTTTTGATGTTTTTGTTTTGCTGTTTTTAATGTTTTTGATGTGTTTGATGTTTTGCTGTTTTTATTGTTTTCGATGTTTTTGATGTTTTTGATGTTTTTGTTTTGCTGTTTTTAATGTTTTGATGTTTTCGATATTTTGATTTTTTTGATGTTTTTTTGTTTTTGATGTTTTTATGTTATTTATGTTTATTATGTTTTTGATGTTTTTTATATTTATGATGTTTTTGATGTTTTTATTTTGCTGTTTTTAATGTTTTTGATGTGTTTGATGTTCTTGATGTTTTTGATGCTTTTGATGTTTTGATGTTTTTTAATGTTTTTGAATATTTTCGATATTTTGATTTTTTTGATGTTTTTGATGTTTTTGCTGTTTTTATGTTATTTATGTTTATTATGTTTTGATGTTTTTAATGTTTTTTATATTTATGATGTTTTGATGTTTTTGTTTTGCTGTTTTTAATGTTTTTGATGTGTTTGATGTTTTGCTGTTTTTATTGTTTTCGATGTTTTTGATGTTTTTGATGTTTTTGTTTTTTTGCTGTTTTTAATGTTTTTGATGTTTTCTATATTTTGATTTTTTGATGTTTTTTTTTTGATGTTTTTATGTTATTTATGTTTATTATGTTTTGATGTTTTTTATATTTATGATGTTTTTGATGTTTTTGTTTTGCTGTTTTTAATGTTTTTGATGTGTTTGATGTTCTTGATGTTTTTGATGCTTTTTGATGTTTTTAATGTTTTTGATGTGTTTGATGTTTTGCTGTTTTTATTGTTTTCGATGTTTTTAATGTTTTTGATGTTTTCGATATTTTGATTTATTTGATGTTTTTTTGTTTTTGATGTTTTTATGTTATTTATGTTTATTATGTTTTTATATATTTATGATGTTTTTGATGTTTTTGTTTTGCTGTTTTTAATGTTTTTGATGTTTTTGATGTTTTGATGTTTTTGATGTTTTTGATGTTTTTGATGTTTTTGATGGATTTTTGATGTTTTGACGTTTTTGATGTTTTTGATGTTTTTGATGTTTTTGTTGTTTTTAATGTTTCTCGATGTTTTGATGTTTTTGATGTTTTTGATGTTTTTGATATTTTGATGTTCTTGATGTTTTTGGTGTTTTTGATGTTTTTGATGTTTTTGATGTTTTTGATGTTTTTGATGTTTTGATGTTTTTGATGTTTGATGTTTTTGATGTTTTTGATGTTTTGATGTTTTCGATGTTTTGATGTTTTTGATGTTTTTGATGTTTTTGATGTTTTTGATGTTTTTATTTTTTTATGTTTTTGATGATTTTGGATTTTTTGATGTTTTTGATGTTTATGATGTTTTTGATGTTTTATGTTTTTGATGTTTTTGATGTTTTTGATGTGTTTGATGTTGTTGATGTTTTTGATGTTTTTGATGTTTTTAATGTTTTTGATGTTTTTGATGTTTTGCTGTTTTTATTGTTTTAGATGTTTTTAATGTTTTTGATGTTTTCGATATTTTGATTTATTTGATGTTTTTTGTTGTTTTTGATGTTTTTATGTTTATTATGTTTTAAATGTTTTTTATATTTATTATATTTTGAAGTTTTTTGTTTTGCTGTTTTAATGTTTTTGATGTGTTTTATGTTTTTATGTTTTTGATGCTTTTGACGTTTTGATGTTTTTGATGTTTTGATTTTTTGTCGTTTTTTTTGATGTTTTTGCTGTTTTTGATGTTTTGATATTTTTGATGTTTTTGATGTTTTTGATGTTTACGATATTTTTGATGTTTTGATGTTTTGTTGTTTTTGTTTTTATGTTTTTGTTTATTATGATTTGATGTTTTTAATGTTTTTTATATTTATGATGTTTTTGTTGTTTTGTTTGCTGTTTTTAATGTTTTTGATGTGTTTGATGTTTTTGATGATTTTGATGCTTTTGATGTTTTGATGTTTTTGATGTTTTTGGTGTTTTGATGTTTTTGATGTTTTTGATGTTTTTGATGTTTTTGATGTTTTGATGTTTTTGATGTTTATGTTGTTTTTAATGTTTTTGATGTTTTTGATGTTTTTGATGTTTTGTTTTGATGTTTGATGTTTTGATATTTTTTGATGTTCTGTTGATGTTTTTGATGTTTTGATGTTTTTGATGTTTCTTTGATGTTTTTGATGTTTTTGATTTTTGATGTTTTTTGATGTTTTTGATGTTTTGATGTTTTTGATGTTTTGATGTTTTGATGATTTTGATGTTTTTGATAGTTTTGATGTTTTTGATGTTTTTGATTGGTTTTGATGTTTTTGATGTTTATCGATGTTTGTAAATGTTTTTTTTTTTGGTGTTTCCGATGATTTTAATGTTTTTATAGTTTTTGATGTTTTTGATTATTTTGATGTTTTTGATGTATTTGATGTTTTGATGTTTTGATGTTTTTAAGTTTTTGATGTTTTTAATGTTTTTGATGTTTTTGATGTTTTTCATGTTTTTAATGTTTTTTTTATGTTTATGATATTTTGATGTTTTGGTGTTTTGATGTTTTTGATGTTTTTGATGTTTTTGATGCTTTTGTTGATCTTTTGATGTTTTGATGTTTTTGTGTTCTTGATATTTTTGATGTTTTTGATATTTTTAATGATTTTGTTGTTTTGATGTTTTCGATATTTAAATTTTTTGATGTTTTTTTTTGTTTATGATGTTTTTATGTTACTTATGTTTATTAAGTTTTGATGTT
>JAECWR010000139.1:0-64290 GCA_018150935.1 Drosophila pruinosa | reverse complement strand
TGTTTTTGATGTTTTTGTTGTTTTTTATGTTTTTGATTTTATAATGTTTTTGATGTTTTTGATGTTTTTGTTGTTTTTGTTGTTTTTTGATGTTTTTGATGTTTATGATGTTTTGATGTTTTTGATGTTTTTGATGTTTTTGATGTTTTTGATGTTTTTGATGTTTTTGATGTTTTTGATGTTTTTGTTGTTTTTGATGTTTTTGATGTTTTTGATGTTTTTGATGTTTTTGATGTTTTTGATGTTTTTGATGTTTTTGATTTTTTTGATGTTTTTGTTGTTTTTGATGTTTTTGATGTTTTGATGTTTTTGATGTTTTTGATGTTTTTGATGTTTTTGATGTTTTTGATGTTTTTGATGTTTTTGATGTTTTTGATGTTTTTGATGTTTTGATGTTTTTGTTGTTTTTGATGTTTTTGATGTTTTTGATGTTTTTGATGTTTTTGATGTTTTTGATGTTTTTGATGTTTTTGATGTTTTTGATGTTTTTGATGTTTTTGATGTTTTGGTTGTTTTTGATGTTTTGATGTTTTTGATGTTTTTGATGTTTTTTGATGTTTTTTGATGTTTTTGATGTTTTTGATGTATTTTGATGTTTTTGATGTTTTTTTATTGTTTTGATGTTTTTGATGTTTTTGATGTTTTTTGATGTTTTTGATTTGTTTTTTTGATGTTTTTGATGTTTTTGATGTTTTTGATGTTTTATGATGTTTTTGATGTTTTTGATTTTTTTGATTTTATGATGCTTTTTGATGTTATTGGTTGTTTATGATGTTTTTGATGTTTTTGATGTTTTTGATGTTTTTGATGTTTTTGATGTTTTTGATGTTTTTGATGTTTTTGATGTTTTTGATGTTTTTGATGTTTTTGATGTTTTTTGATGTTTTTGATGTTTTTGATGTTTTTGATGTTTTTGATGTTTTTGATGTTTTTGATGTTTTTGATGTTTTTGATGTTCTTGATGTTTTTGATGTTTCTTGATGTTTTTGATGTTTTTGATGTTTTTTATTGATTTTGATGTTTTTTTGTATTTGTTGATATTTTTGATGTTTTTGATGTTTTGATGTTTTTGATGTTTTTGATTATATAATTTTTTGATGTTTTTGATTTTTTTGATTTTATGATGCGCTTTGATGTATTTGTTGTTTATGATGTTTTTATGTTTTGATGTTTTTGATGTTTTTGATGTTTTTGATGTTTTGATGTTTTTGATGTTTTTGATGTTTTTGATGTTTTTGATGTTTTTGATGTTTTGATGTTTTTGATTTTTTTATAATGTTTTTGATTTTTTGATTTTATGATGTTTTTGATGTATTTGTGTATTTGATGTTTTTATGTTTTGATGTTTTTGATGTTTTGATGTTTTTGATGTTTTTGATGTTTTGATGTTTTTGATGTTATGATGTGATGTTTTGTTGTTTTTGATGTTTTTGGGGTTTTTTGATGTTTTTGATGTTTTTGTTGTTTTTGTTGTTTTTTGATGTTTTTGATTTTAAATTGTTTATGATGTTTTTGATTTTTTTTGATTTTATGATGTTTTTGGTGTTATTTATGATTTTGATGTTTTGTTGTTTTTGAAGTTTTGATATTTTTGATGGTTTTGATGTTTTTGATGTTTTGATGTTTTTGATTTTATAATTTTTTGATGTTTTTGATTTTTTTCTTATGATGCTTTTGATGTATTTGTTGTTTATGATGTTTTTTGATGTTTTTGATTTTTTTTATGTTTTTGATGTTTTTGATGTTTTGAGGATGTTTTGATGTTTTGATGTTTTGTATAATGTTTTTGATGTTTTTGATTTTTGATCTTATGATGTTTTGATGTATTTGTTGTTTTTGATTTTTTATGTCTTTGATATTTATGATGTTTTGATGTTCTTGATGTTTTTGATGTTATGATGTTTTTGTTGTTTTTGATGTTTTTGGTGTTTTTGATGTTTTTGATTTTAAATTGTTTATGATGTTTTTGATTTTTTTGATTTTATGATGTTTTTGGTGTTATTTATGTTTTGATGTTTTTGTTGTTTTTGATGTTTTTGATATTTTTGATGTTTTTTGATTTTATAATTTTTTGATGTTTTTGATTTTTTTGATTTTATGATGCTTTTGATGTATTTGTTGTTTATGATGTTTTTGATGTTTTTATTTTTTTGATGTTTTTGATGTTTTGATGTTTTTGATGTTTTTGATGTTTTGATGTTTTTGATGTTTTTGATTTTATAATGTTTTGATGTTTTTGATTTTTTTGATCTTATGATGTTTTGATGTATTTGTTGTTTTTGATGTTTTTTGTCTTGATATTTTTGATATTTTGATGTTTTTGATGTTTTTGATGTTTTTGGTGTTTTTGATGTTTTGATTTTGATGTTTTTAATTTTTTGATGTTTTTTGATTTTTTGATTTTTTGATGTTTTGATGTTTTTGATGTTTTTGATGTTTTTGATGTTTTTGATTTTTTGATGTTTTTGATGTTTTGATGTTTTGATGTTTTTGATGTTTTTGATGTTTTGATGTGATGTTTTGATGTTTTTGATGTTTTTGATGTTTTTGATGTTTTTTTTGATGTTTTTGATTTTATAATGTTTTTGATTTTTTGATTTTATGATGTTTTTGATGTATTTGTTGTATTTGATGTTTTTATGTTTTGATGTTTTTGATGTTTTTGATGTTTTGATGTTTTTGATGTTTTGATGTTTTGATGTTTTTGATGTTTTGTGTTTTTGTTGTTTTTGATGTTTTTGGTGTTTTTGTTTTTGATGTTTTTGTTGTTTTTGATGTTTTTGATTTTAAATTGTTTATGATGTTTTTGATTTTTTGATTTTATGATGTTTTTGGTGTTATTTATGTTTTTGATGTTTTGTTGCTTTTGATGTTTTTGATATTTTTGATATTTTGATGTTTTTGAAGTTTTTGATGTTTTGATGTTTTTGATGTTTTTCTTGTTTTTGATGTTTTTGAATGTTTTTGATTTTTTGATGTTTTTGATGTTATTGACTTTTTTGATGTTTTTGATGTTATGATGTTTTTGATGTATTTTTTGTTTTTGATGTTTTTGATGTTTTTGATGTTGTTGATGTTTTTAATATTTTGATGTTTTTTCTGTTTTTGTTGTTTTTGATATTTTTTATGTTTTTGATGTTTTTGATTTTATAATGATTTTGATGTTTTTGATTTTTTTGATTTATGATGTTTTTGATGTATTTGTTGTTTATGATGTTTTTGATGTTATGATGTTTTTGATGTATTTGTTGTTTTTATGTTTTGATGTTTTTGATGTTTTGATGTTCTTGATGTTTTTGATGTTTTTGATGTTTTTGATGTTGTTGACGTTTTTAATATTTTGATGTTTTTTCTGTTTTTGTTGTTTATGTTTTTGTTGTTTTTGATGTTTTTGATTTTATAATGTTTTTGATGTTTTTGATTTTTTTTTATTTTATGATGTTTTTGGTGTTATTTATGTTTTTGATGTTTTTGATGTTTTTGATGTTTTTGATGTTATGATGTTTTTCATGTTTTTGATGTTTTTGATGTTTTTGGTGTTTTTGATGTTTTTGATGTTTTTGATGTTTTTGATGTTTTTAATATTTTGATGTTTTTGATGTTTTTGATGTTTTTGATGTTTTTGATGTTTTTGATGTTTTTGATTTTATAATGTTTTTGATGTTTTTGATTTTTTTGATTTTATGATGTTTTTGGTGTTATTTGATGTTTTTGATGTTTTTGATGTTTTTGATGTTTTTGATGTTATGATGTTTTTCATGTTTTTGATGTTTTTGATGTTTTTGGTGTTTTTGATGTTTTTGATGTTTTTGATGTTTTTGATGTTTTTAATATTTTGATGTTTTTTCTGTTTTTGATGTTTTTGATGTTGTTGACGTTTTTAATATTTTGATGTTTTTTCTGTTTTTGTTGTTTATGTTTTTGTTGTTTTTGATGTTTTTGATTTTATAATGTTTTTGATGTTTTTGATTTTTTTTTATTTTATGATGTTTTTGGTGTTATTTATGTTTTTGATGTTTTTGATGTTTTTGATGTTTTTGATGTTATGATGTTTTTCATGTTTTTGATGTTTTTGATGTTTTTGATGTTTTTGATGTTTTTGATGTTTTTGATGTTTTTGATGTTTTTGATTTTATAATGTTTTTGATGTTTTTGATTTTTTTGATTTTATGATGTTTTTGGTGTTATTTAAGTTTTTGATGTTTTTGTTGTTTTTGATGTTTATGATGTTTTTGATGTTTTTGATGTTTTTGATGTTTTTAATATTTTGATGTTTTTTCTGTTTTTGTTGTTTTTGATGTTTTTCATATTTTTATGTTTTGATGTTTTGATTTTATAATGTTTTTGATGTTTTTGATTTTTTTGATTTTATGATGCTTTTGATGTTTTTGATGTTTTTGATGTTTTTGATGTTATGATGTTTTTGATGTTTTTGATGTTTTTGATGTTTTTACGTTTTGATGTTTTTGATAATTTGATGTTCTTGATGTTTTTGATGTTGTTGATGTTTTTAATATTTTGATTATTTTTCTGTTTTTGTTGTTTTTGATGTTTTTGACTTTTTTTTATTTTATGATGTTTTTGGTGTTATTTATGTTTTTGATCTTTTTGTTGTTTTTGATGTTTTTGATATTTTTGATGTTTTTGATGTTTTTGATGTTTTTGATGTTTTTGATGTTTTTGATTTTTGATGTTTTTGACGTTTTTGATGTTTTTGATGTATTTGATGTTTTTATGTTTTGATGTTTTTGATGTTTTGATGTTTTGATGTTTTTGATGTTTTGATGTTTTTGATGTTATGATGTTTTTGTTGTTTTTGATGTTTTTGGTGTTTTTGATGTTTTTGATGTTTTTGTTGTTTTTGTTGTTTTTGATGTTTTTGATTTTATAATGTTTTTGATGTTTTTGATTTTTTTGATTTTATGATGTTTTTGGTGTTATTTATGTTTTTGATGTTTTTTGATGTTTTTGATGTTTTGTGATATTTTGATGTTTTTGATGTTTTTGATGTTTTTGAAGTTTTTGATGTTTTTGATGTTTTGATGTTTTTGATGATTTTGATGTTTTTTTCTTGTTTTTGATGTTTTTGATGTTTTTGATGTTTTGATGTTTTTGATGTTATTGACTTTTTGATGTATTTGATGTTTTTGATGTTTTTGATATTTTGATGTTTTTGATGTTATGATGTTTTTGATGTATTTGTTGTTTTTGATGTTTTTATGTTTTGATGTTTTCATGTTCTTGATGTTTTTGATGTTTTGATGTTTTTGATGTTTTTAATATTTTGATGTTTTTCTGTTTTTGTTGTTTTTGATGATTTTGATATTTTTATGTTTTTGATTTTATAATGTTTTTGATGTTTTTGATTTTTTATGAGTTATGTGTTTTGATGTTTTTGTTGTTTTGTTGTTTTTGATGTTTTTGATTTTATAATGTTTTTGGTGTTTTTGATTTTTTGATTTTATGATGTTTTTGATGTATTTGTTGTTTTGATGTTTTTATGTTTTGATGTTTTTGATGTTTTTGATGTTTTTGATGTTTTGATGTTTTTGATGTTTTTGATGTTTTTGATGTTTTTGATGTTTTTGATGTTTTTGATGTTTTTGATGTTTTTGATGTTTTTGATGTTTTTGGTGTTTTTGATGTTTTTGATGTTTTTGATGTTTTTGATGTTTTTGTTGTTTTTGATGTTATTGTTGTTTTTGTTGTTTTTGTTGTTTTTGATGTTTTTGATGTTTTTGATGTTTTTGATGTTTTTGATGTTTTTGATGTTTTTGATGTTTTTGATGTTTTTGATGTTTTTGATGTTTTTGATGTTTTTGATGTTTTTGATGTTTTTGATGTTTTGAAGTTTTTGATGTTTTTGATGTTTTTGATGTTTTTCTTGTTTTCGATGTTTTTGATGTTTTGATGTTTTTGATGTTTTGATGTTATTGACGTTTTTGATGTTTTGATGTTTTTGATGTTTTTGTGTTTTGATGTTTTTGATGTTTTGATGTTTTTGATGTTTTGACGTGTTTGATGTTATGATGTTTTTGATGTTTCTGATGTTTTTGATATTTTTGATGTTTTTGTTGTTTTTGTTGTTTTTGATGTTTTTGATTTTATAATGTTATTGATGTTTTTGATTTTTGATCTTATGATGTTTTTGATGTATTTGTTGTTTTTGACGTTTTTATGTTTTGATGTTTTGATGTTTTTGAGGTTTTTGATGTTTTGATGTTTTTGATGTTATGATGTTTTTGATGTTTTTGGTGTTTTTGATGTTTTTGATTTTATAATGTTTTTGATTTTTTGATCTTATGATGTTTTTGATGTATTTGTTGTTTTGATGTTTTTATGTTTTGATGTTTATGATGTTTTGATGTTCTTGATGTTTTTGATGTTTCTGGTGTTTTTGATGTTGTTGATGTTTTTAATATTTTGATGTTTTATCTGTATTTGTTGTTTTTGATGTTTTTGATATTTTTGATGTTTTTGATGTTTTTGATGTTTTTTGATTTTATAATTTTTTGATGTTTTTGATTTTTTGATTTTATGATGCTTTTGATGTATTTGTTGTTTATGATGTTTTTATGTTTTGATGTTTTTGATGTTTTGATTTTTTTGATGTTTTTGATGTTTTTGATGTTTTTGATGTTTTTGATGTTTTGATGTTTTTGATGTTTTTGATGTTTTTGATGTTTTTGATGTTTTTGATTTTATAATGTTTTTGATTTTTTGATCTTATGATGTTTTTGATGTATTTGTTGTTTTTGATGTTTTTATGTTTTGATATTTATGATGTTTTGATGTTCTTGATGTTTTTGATGTTTCTGGTGTTTTTGATGTTGTTGATGTTTTTAATATTTTGATGTTTTTTCTGTATTTGTTGTTTTTGATGTTTTTGATATTTTTGATGTTTTTGATGTTTTTGATTATATAATTTTTTTGATGTTTTTGATTTTTTTGATTTTATGATGCTTTTGATGTATTTGTTGTTTATGATGTTTTTATGTTTTGATGTTTTTGATGTTTTTGATGTTTTTAATATTTTGATGTTTTTTCTGTTTTTGTTGTTTTTGATGTTTTTCATATTTTTTTATGTTTTTGATGTTTTTGATTTTATAATGTTTTTGATGTTTTTGATTTTTTTGATTTTATGATGTTTTTGATGTATTTGTTGTTTATGATGTTTTTGATGTTATGATGTTTTTGATGTATTTGATGTTTTTGATGTTTTTACGTTTTGATGTTTTTGATAATTTGATGCTCTTGATGTTTTTGATGTTGTTGATGTTTTTAATATTTTGATGTTTTTTCTGTTTTTGTTGTTTTTGATGTTTTTGACTTTTTTTTATTTTATGATGTTTTTGGTGTTATTTATGTTTTTGATCTTTTTGTTGTTTTTGATGTTTTTGATATTTTTGATGTTTTTGATGTTTTTGATGTTTTTGATGTTTTTGATGTTTTTGATTTTTTGATGTTTTTGACGTTTTTGATGTTTTTGATGTTTTTATGTTTTGATGTTTTGATATTTTGATGTTTTTGGTGTTTTTGATGTTTTTGATGTTTTGATGTTTTTGTTGTTTTTGATGTTTTTTGATTTTATAATGTTTATGATGTTTTTGATTTTTTTTGATTTTATGATGTTTTTGGTGTTATTTATGTTTTTGATGTTTTTGTTGTTTTGATGTTTTTGATATTTTTGATGTTTTTGATGTTTTGATGTTTTTGAAGTTTTTGATGTTTTTGATGTCTTTGATGTTTTTGATGTTTTTCTTGTTTTTGATGTTTTTGATGTTTTTGATTTTTTGATGTTTTTGATGTCTTTGATGTTTTTGATGTTTTTTCTTGTTTTTGATGTTTTTGATGTTTTTGATTTTTTGATGTTTTTGATGTTATTGACTTTTTTGATGTTTTTGATGTATTTGATGTTTTGATGTTTTGATGTTTTTGATATTTTGATGTTTTTGATGTTATGATGTTTTTGATGTATTTGTTGTTTTTGATGTTTTTATGTTTTGATGTTTTTGATGTTTTCATGTTCTTGATGTTTTTGTTGTTTTTGATGTTGTTGATGTTTTTAATATTTTGATGTTTTTTCTGTTTTTGTTGTTTTTCATGTTTTTGATATTTTTTATGTTTTTGATGTTTTTGATTTTATAATGTTTTTGATGTTTTTGATTTTTTTGAGTTATGATGTTTTTGATGTTTTTGTGTGTTTTGTTGTTTTTGATGTTTTTGATTTTATGTTTTGATGTTTTTGATGTTTTTGATTTTTTGATTTTATGATGTTTTTGATGTATTTGATGTTTTTGATGTTTTTACGTTTTGATGTTTTTTGATAATTTGATGTTCTTGATGTTTTTGAAGTTGTTGATGTTTTTAATATTTTGATGTTTTTGATGTTTTTGATGTTTTTGATGTTTTTGATGTTTTTGATGTTTTTGATGTTCTTGATGTTTTTGTTGTTTTTGATGTTGTTGATGTTTTTAATATTTTGATGTTTTTTCTGTTTTTGTTGTTTTTCATGTTTTTGATATTTTTTATGTTTTTGATGTTTTTGATTTTATAATGTTTTTGATGTTTTTGATTTTTTTGAGTTATGATGTTTTTGATGTTTTTAATGTTTTTGATGTTTTTGATGTTTTTGATGTTTTTGATGTTTTTGATGTTTTTGATGTTTTCGATGTTTTTGATGTTTTTGATGTTTTTGACTTTTTTTTATTTTATGATGTTTTTGGTGTTATTTATGTTTTTGATGTTTTTGTTGTTTTTGATGTTTTTGATATTTTGATGTTTTTGATGTTTTTAATGTTTTTGATGTTTTTGATGTTTTGATGTTTTGATGTTTTTGATGTTTTTGATGTTTTCGATGTTTTTGATGTTTTTGATGTTTTTGATGTTTTGTTGTTTTTGATGTTTTTGATTTTATAATGTTTTTGATGTTTTTGATGTTTTTGATTTTTTGTGATTTTATGATGTTTTTGATGTTTTTGATGTTTTTGATATTTTTGATGTTTTTGTTGTTTTGTTGTTTTTGATGTTTATGATTTTATAATGTTTTTGATGTTTTTGATGTTTTCGTTGTTTTGTTGTTTTTGATGTTTTTGATTTTATAATGTTTTTGATGTTTTTGATGTTTTTGTTGTTTTGTTGTCTTTGATGTTTTTGATTTTATAATGTTTTTGGGTTTTTGATTTTTTTGATTTTATGATGTTTTTGATGTATTTGTTGTTTTTGATGTTTTTATGTTTTGATGTTTTTGATGTTTTGATGTTTTTGATGTTTTTGATGTTTTTGATGTTTTGACGTTTTTGACGTTTTTGATGTTATGATGTTTTTGATGTTTTTGATGTTTTTGTTGTTTTTGATGTTATTGTTGTTTTTGTTGTTTTTGATGTTTTTGATTTAATAATGTTTTTGATGTTTTTGATTTTTTTTGATTTTATGAATTTTTTGGTGTTATTTATGTTTTTGATGTTTTTGTTGTTTTTGATGTTTTTGATGTTTTTGATGTTTTTGATGTTTTTCTTGTTTTCGATGTTTTTGATGTTTTCGATGTTTTTGATTTTTTGATGTTTTTGATGTTATTGACTTTTTTGATGTTTTTGATGTTTTTGTTGTTTTTGATGTTTTTGTGTTTTGATGTTTTTGATGTTTTGTTGTTTTTGATGTTTTTGATTTTATAATGTTATTGATGTTTTTGATTTTTTTGATCTTATGATGTTTTTGATGTATTTGTTGTTTTTGATGTTTTTATGTTTTGATGTTTTGATGTTTTTGAGGTTTTTGATGTTTTGATGTTTTTGATGTTATGATGTTTTTGATGTTTTTGGTATTTTTGATGTTTTTGATTTTATAATGTTTTTGATTTTTTTGATCTTATGATGTTTTTGGTGTATTTGTTGTTTTTGATGTTTTTATGTTTTGATGTTTATGATGTTTTGATGTTCTTGATGTTTTTGATGTTTCTGGTGTTTTTGATGTTGTTGATGTTTTTAATATTTTGATGTTTTTTCTGTATTTGTTGTTTTTGATGTTTTTGATATTTTTGATGTTTTTGATGTTTTTGATTATATAATTTTTTTGATGTTTTTGATTTTTTTGATTTTATGATGCTTTTGATGTATTTGTTGTTTATGATGTTTTTATGTTTTGATGTTTTTGATGTTTTTGATGTTTTTGATGTTTTTGATGTTTTTGATGTTTTTGATGTTTTGTTGTTTTTGATTTTATAATGTTTTTGATTTTTTTGATTTTATGATGTTTTTGATGTATTTGATGTTTTTAAGTTTTGATGTTTTTGATGTTTTGATGTTTTTGATGTTATGATGTTTTTGATGTTTTTGATGTTTTTGGTGTTTTTGATGTTTTTGATTTTATAATGTTTTAGATGTTTTTGATCTTATGATGTTTTTGATGTATTTGTTGTTTATGATGTTTTTATGTTTTGACGTTTTTGATGTTTTTGATGTTTTTGAAGTTTTTGATGTTTTTGATGTTTTTGATGTTTTTGATGTTTTTGATGTTTTTGATGTTTTTGATGTTTTTGATGTTTTTGATTTTATAATGTTTTTGATGTTTTTGATTTTTTTGATCTTATGATGTTTTTGATGTATTTGTTGTTTTTGATGTTTTTATGTTTTGATGTTTATGATGTTTTGATGTTCTTGATGTTTTTGATGTTTCTGGTGTTTTTGATGTTGTTGATGTTTTTAATATTTTGATGTTTTTTCTGTATTTGTTGTTTTTGATGTTTTTTATATTTTTGATGTTTTTGATGTTTTTGATGTTTTTGATTATATAATTTTTTTGGTGTTTTTGATTTTTTTGTTTTTATGATGCTTTTGATGTATTTGTTGTTTATGATGTTTTTATGTTTTGATGTTTTTATGTTTTTGATGTTTTTGATGTTTTTGATGTTTTTGATGTTTTTGATGTTTTTGATGTTTCTGATGTTTTTGATGTTTTTGATGTTTTTGATGTTTTTGATGTTTTTGATGTTTTTGATGTTTTTGATGTTTTTGATGTTTTTGTTGTTTTGTTGTTTTTGATGTTTTTGATTTTATAATGTTTTTGATTTTTTTGATTTTATGATGTTTTTGATGTATTTGTTGTATTTGATGTTTTTATGTTTTGATGTTTTTGATATTTTGATGTTTTTGATGTTTTTGATGTTTTGATGTTTTTGATGTTATGATATTTTTGATGTTTTTGGTGTTTTTGATGTTTTTGATGTTTTTGTTGTTTTTGTTGTTTTTGTTGTTTTTGTTGTTTTTGTTGTTTTTGTTGTTTTTGATGTTTTTGATTTTATTATGTTTTTGATGTTTTTGATTTTTTTTTATTTTATGATGTTTTTGGTGTTATTTATGTTATTTATGTTTTTGATGTTTTTGATGTTTTTGATGTTTTTGATGTTTTTGATGTTTTTGATGTTTTTGATGTTTTTGATGTTTTTGATGTTTTTGATGTTTTTGATGTTTTTGATGTATTTGATGTTTTTGATTTTATAATGTTTTTGATGTTTTTGATGTTGTTGATGTTTTTAATATTTTGATGTTTTTTCTGTTTTTGATGTTTTTGATTTTATAATGTTTTTGATGTTTTTGATTTTTTTTTATTTTATTGATTGATGTTTTTGGTGTTATTTATGTTTTTGTTTTTTTTGATGTTTTTGATATTTTTGATGTTTTTGATTTTTTGATGTTTTTGATGTTTTTGATGTTTTTGATGTTTTTGATGTTTTTGATGTTTTTGATGTTTTTGATGTTTTTGATGTTTTTGATGTTTTTGATGTTTTTGATGTTTTTGATGTTTTTGATGTTTTTGATGTTTTTGATGTTTTTGATGTTTTTGATGTTTTTGATGTTTTTGATGTTTTTGATGTTTTTGATGTTTTTGATGTTTTTGATGTTTTTGATGTTTTTGATTTTTTTGATGTTTTTGTTGTTTTGTTGTTTTTGATGTTTTTGATTTTATATTACTTTTGATGTTTTTGATTTTTTTGATTTTATGATGTTTTTGATGTATCTGTTGTTTTTGATGTTTTTATGTTTTTGATGTTTTGATGTTTTTGATGTTTTTGATGTTTTGATGTTTTTGATGTTATGATGTTTTTGATGTTTTTGATGTTTTTGATGTTTTTGATGTTTTTGATGTTTTTGATGTTTTTGATGTTTTTGATGTTTTTGTTGTTTTTGATGTTTTTGATGTTTTTGATGTTTTTGATGTTTTTGATGTTTTTGTTGTTTTTTTGTTTTTGTTGTTTTTGATGTTTTTGATTTTATGATGTTTTTGATGTTTTTGATTTTTTTTGATTTTATGATGTTTTTGGTGTTATTTATGTTATTTATGTTTTTGATGTTTGTGTTGTTTTTGATGTTTTTGATGTTTTTGATGTTTTTGATGTTTTTGATGTTTTTGATGTTTTTGGTGTTTTTGATGTTTTTGATTTTATAATGTTTTTGATGTTTTTGATGTTGTTGATGTTTTTAATATTTTGATGTTGTTTTCTGTTTTTTTGATGTTTTTGATTTTATAATGTTTTTGATGTTTTTGATTTTTTTGATTTTTATTTGATGTTTGATGTTTTTGGTGTTATTTATGTTTTTGATTTTTTTGATGTTTGATAGTTTTTGATGTTTTGATTTTTTGATGTTTTTGATGTTTTTGATGTTTTTTGATGTTTTTGATGTTTTTGATGTTTTGATGTTTTTGATGTTTTTGATGTTTTTGATGTTTTGATGTTTTTGATGTTTTTGATGTTTTTGATGTTTTTGATTTTTTGATGTTTTTGTTGTTTTGTTGTTTTGATGTTTTTGATTTTATATTACTTTTGATGTTTTTGATTTTATGATGTTTTTGATGTATTTGTTGTTTTTGATGTTTTTATGTTTTGATGTTTTTTGATGTTTTTGATGTTTTGTGTTTTGATGTTTTTGATGTTTTGATGTTTTTGATGTTTTGATGTTTTTGATGTTTTTGATGTTTTTGATGTTTTTGTTGTTTTGTTGTTTTTGATGTTTTGATTTTATAATGTTTTTTATGTTTTTGATTTTTTGATGGTTTTATGATGTTTTTGATGTATTTGTTGTTTTTGATGTTTTTATGTTTTGATGTTCTTGATGTTTTTGATGTTTTTGATGTTTTTGATGTTTTTGTTGTTTTTGTTGTTTTTGTTGTTTTTGTTGTTTTTGTTGTTTTTGATGTTTTTGTATTTATAATGTTTTTGATGTTTTTGATTTTTTTGATGTATTTGTTGTTTTTGATGTTTTTATGTTTTGATGTTTTGATGTTTTTGATGTTTTTGATGTTTTTGATGTTGTTGATGTTTTTGATGTTTTTGATGTTTTTGAAGTTTTTGATGTTTTTGATGTTTTTGATGTTTGTCTTGTTTTTGATGTTTTTGATGTTTTTGATTTTTTGATGTTTTTGATGTTATTGACTTTTTTGATGTATTTGATGTATTTGATGTTTTTGTTGTTTTGTTGTTTTGATTTTTGATGTTTTTGATTTTATAATGTTTTTTGATGTTTTTGATGTTTTTGATTTTATGATGTTTTTGATGTATCGTTTTGATGTTTTTTTATGTTTTTGATGTTTTTGATGTTTTTGATGTTTTTGATGTTTTGATGTTTTTGATGTTTTGATGTTTTTGATGTTTTTGATGTTTTGATGTTTTTGATGTTTTGATGTTTTTGATGTTTTTGATGTTTTTGATGTTTTTGATGTTTTTGATGTTTTTTGTTGTTTTGATGTTTTTGATGTTTTTGATGGATGTTTGATGTTTTTGATGTTTTTGATGTTTTGATGTTTTTGATGTTTTTGATGTTTTTGATGTTTTTGATGTTTTGATTTTTTGATGTTTTTTGATGTTTTTGATGTTTTTGATGTTTTTGATGTTTTTGTTGTTTTTGATGTTTTTGATGTTTTTGATGTTTTGATGTTTTTGATGTTTTTTGATTTGATTTTTTGATGTTTTGATGTTTTTGATGTTTTTTGATGTTTTTGATGTTTTTGATGTTTTTTGATGTTTTTGATGTTTTTGATGTTTTTGATGTTTTTGATGTTTTTGATGTTTTTGATGTTTTTGATGTTTTGATGTTTTTGATTTGATTTGTTTTTGATGATTTTTGATGTTTTTGATTATTGTTTTGATGTTTTTGATGTTTTGATTTTGATGTTTTTGATGTTTTGATGTTTTTGATGTTTTGATGTTTTTGATGTTTTTGATGTTTTGATGTTTTGATGTTTTTGTGATGTTTTTGATGTTTTTGATGTTTTGGTTTTTGATGTTTTTGATGTTTTTGATGTTTTGATGTTTTTGATGTTTTTTTGTTTTTTGATGTTTTTGGTGTTTTGATGTTTTTGATGTTTTGATGTTTTTGTTTTGATGTTTTTGATGTTTTTGTTATGTTTTTGATGTTTTTTGATGTTTTGATGTTTTTGATGTTTTGATGTTTTGATGTTTTGATGTTTTTGATGTTTTTGATGTTTTTGATTTTATGATGTTTTGATGTTTTTGATGTTTTTGATGTTTTTGATGTTTTTGATGTTTTGATGTTTTTGATGTTTTTGATGTTTTTGATGTTTTTGATGTTTTTGATGTTTTTGTGTTTTTGATGTTTTTGATGTTTTTGGTGTTTTTGTTTTTTGTTGTTTTTGATGTTTTTGATGTTTTTGATGTTTTTGATTTTTTTGATGTTTTTGTTGTTTTGATGTTTATGTTTTTTGATGTTTTTGATGTTTTGATGTTTTTGATGTTTTTGATGTTTTGATGTTTTTGATGTTTTTGATGTTTTTGATGTTTTTGATGTTTTGATGTTTTTGATGTTTTTGATGTTTTTGTGTTTTTGTTGTTTTTGATGTTTTTGATGTTTTTGATGTTTTGATGTTTTGATGTTTTTGATGATTTTTGTTGTTTTGTTGTTTTTGATGTTTTTGATGTTTTTATGACTTTTGATGTTTTTGATGTTTTTTTTGATGTTTTTGATGTATTTGATGTTTTTGATGTTTTGATGTTTTGATGTTTTTGATGATGTTTTGATGTTTTTGATGTTTTGATGTTTTTGATGTTTTTGATGTTTTTGATGTTTTTATGTTTTTGATGTTTTGATGTTTTGATGTTTTGATGTTTTTGATGTTTTTGTTTTGTTTTTTGATGTTTTTGATGTTTTGATGTTTTTGATGTTTTGATGTTTTGATGTTTTTGATTTTTGATTTGTTTTTGTTGTTTTGATGTTTTATGTTTTGATGTTTTGTTGTTTTGATGGTTTTGATGTTTTTGATGTTTTTGATGTTTTGATGTTTTTGATGTTTTTGATGTTTTGATGTTTTTTGATGTTTTTGATGTTTTATGTTTTTGATGTTTTGATGGTTGATTTTGATGTTTTTGATGTTTTTATGTTTTTTGATGTTTGTGTTTTTGATGTTTTTGATGTTTTAGATGTTTTTGATGTTTTTGATGTTTTGATGTTTTGATGTTTTTGATGTTTTTGTGTTTGATGTTTTTTTGATGTTTTTGATGTTTTATTTGATGTTTTTGATGTTTTGATGTTTTTGATGTTTTGATGTTTTTGATGTTGTTGTTTTGATGTTTTTGATGTTTTGATGTTTTTGATGTTTTGATGTTTTTGATGTTTTTGATGTTTTGATGTTTTTGATGTTTTTGTTGTTTTGTTTTGATGTTTTTGATTTTTTGATGTTTTTGATGTTTTTGATGAGTTTTGATGTTTTGATGTTTTATGATGTTTTATATGTTTTTGATGATTTGATTTTTGATTTATGTTTTTGATGTTTTTGATGTTTTTGTTTATGTTTTTGATGTTTTTGATGTTTTGTTGTTTTTTTGTTTTTGTTGTTTTTGATGTTTTGATGTTTTTGTAATGTTTTTGATGTTTTGATTTTTTGATGTTTTTGATGTTTTTGGTGTTATTTATGTTATTTATGTTGTTTTGATGTTTTTGTTGTTTTTGATGTTTTTTGATGTTTTTGATGTTTTTGATGTTTTTGATGTTTTGGTTTTTTGTTTTTGATGTTTTTGATGTTTTTGATGTTTTTTAATGTTTTTTGATGTTTTTGATGATGTTTTGGTGTTATTTGATGTTATTTATGTTTTTGATGTTTGTGATGTTTTTGATGTTTTGATGTTTTTGAAGTTTGTTTGATGTTTTTGATGTTTTTGATGTTTTTGATGTTTTTGATGTTTTTGATGTTTTGATGTTTTGATGTTTTTGATGTTTTTGATGTTTTTGATACTTTTGATGTTTTTGATTTTTTGATGTTTTGATGTATTTGTTGTTTTGATGTTTTGATGTTTTTGATGGTTTTGATGTTTTTTGATGTTTTGATGTTTTGATGTTTTGATGTTTTTGATGTTTTGATGTTTTTGATGGTTTGTTGTTTTGTTGTTTTTGATGTTTTTGATTTTATAATGTTTTTGATGTTTTTTTGATGTTTTTTTTGTTGTTTTGTTTTTTGATTTTTTGTTTTGATGTTTTGATTTTATAATGTTTTTGGTGTTTTTGATTTTTGATCTTTATGATGTTTTTGATGTATTTTGTTGTTTTTGATGTTTTGATGTTTTTGATGTTTTTGATGTTTTGATGTTTTTTGTTGTTTTTGATGTTTTTGTTGTTTTTGTTTTGATTTATGTTTTTTTGTTGATTTTTGATTTTGTGAGTTTTTGATGTGTTTTGTTTTGATGTTTTTGTATTTATAATTTAGTTTTTGATGTTTTGTTATTTTTTTGATGTTTATGATTTTTTTGATGTTTTATTTGTTGTTTTTGATGTTTTATGTTTTGATGTTTTGATGTTTTTGATGTTTTTGATGTTTTGATGTTTTGATGTTTTGATGTTTTGATGTTTTTGATGTTTTTGATGTTTTTGTTGTTTTGAGTGTTTTGATGTTTTGATGTTTTTTGATGTTTTTGTTTTGATGTTTTTGATGTTTTTGAAGTTTTTTGATGTTTTTGATGTTTTTTGATGTTTTTATGTTTTTGATGTTTTGATGTTTTTGATTTTTTGATGTTTTTGATGTTATTGACGTTTGTTGATGTTTTTGATGTTTTGATGTTTTGATGTTTTGATGTTTTGATGTTTTGATGATAGTTTTGATGTTTTGATGTTTTGTTTTTGATATTTTTGATGTTTTTGTTGTTTTTGTTGTTTGTGATATTTTTTTTGATTTTTTGATGTTTTTGATGTTTTTGATGTTTTGATGTATTATGTTTTTTTGATGTTTTTGATGTTTTTGATTTTTGATGTTTTTGATGTTTTTGATGTTTTGATGTTTTTGATGTTTTTGATGTTTTTTTGATGTTTTTGATGTTTTTATGTTTTTGATGTTTTTGATTTTATGATGTTTTGGTGTTTTGATGTTTTTGATGTTTTGATTTGTTTTTGATGTTTTGATGTTTTGATGTTTTAATGTTTTGATGTTTTTGATTTTTTGATGTTTTGATGTTTTGTGTTTTTGATGTTTTTGATGTTTTTGTTTTTGATGTTTTTATGTTTTTGATGTTTTGTTTTGTTGTTTGATGTTTTTGATATGTTTTGATTTTTGATGTTTTTGATGTTTTGATGTTTTTGATGTTTTGATGTTTTTGATGTTTTGATGTTTTGATGTTTTTGATGTTTTGATGTTTTTAATGTTTTGATGTTTTGATGTTGTTTGATTTTTGATGTTTTTGATTTTTGATGGTTTTGATGTTTTGATGTTTTTGATGTTTTGATGTTTTTGATGTTTTTGATGTTTTTGATGTTTTTGATGTTTTGATGTTTTTGATGTTTTTGATGTTTTTGATGTTTTTGATGTTTTTGATGTTTTTGATTTTTGATGTTTTTGATGTTTTTGATGTTTTTGATGTTTTGATTTTTTGTGTTTTGATGTTTTTGATTTTTTGATGTTTTTTGATGTTTTGATGTTTTGATGTTTTTGATGTTTTTGATGTTTTTGATGTTTTTGATGTTTTTGATGTTTTTGATGTTTTTGATGTTTTTTGATGTTTTTGATGTTTTTTTGATGTTTTTGATGTTTTTGATGTTTTTGATGTTTTTGATGTTTTTGATGGTTTTTGATGTTTTTGATGTTTTTGATGTTTTTGATGTTTTTGATGTTTTTGATGTTTTTGATGTTTTTGATGTTTTTGATGTTTTTGATGTTTTTGATGTTTTTGTTGTTTTTGATGTTTTGATGTTTTTAAGGTTTTTGATGTTTTTGATGTTTTTGATGTTTTTGATGTTTTTGATGTTTTTGATGTTTTGATGTTTTTGATGTTTTTGATGTTTTGATGTTTTGATGTTTTTGATGTTTTTGATGTTTTTGATGTTTTTGATGTTTTTGATGTTTTGATGTTTTGATGTTTTTGTTGTTTTTGTTGTTTTTGTTGTTTTTGTTGTTTTTGATGTTTTTGATGTTTTTGATGTTTTTGATGTTTTTGATGTTTTTGATGTTTTTGATGTTTTTGATGTTTTTGATGTTTTTGATGTTTTTATGTTTTGATGTTTTTGAGGTTTTTTGATGTTTTTGATGTTTTTGCTGTTACTGATGTTTTTGTGTTTTTGATGTTTTTGATGTTTTGATGTTTTTGATGTTTTTGATGTTTTTGATGTTTTTGATATTTTTGATGTTTTTGTTGTTTTTGATGTTTTTGATGTTTTTGATTTTTTAATGTTTTTGATGTTTTTGATTTTTTTGATGTTTGTGTTGTTTTTGATGTTTTTGATGTTTTTGATGTTTTGATGTTTTTGATGTTTTGATGATGTTTTTGATGTTTTTTGATGTTTTTGTTGTTTTGATGTTTTTGATGTTTTTGATGTTTTTGATGTTTTTGATGTTTTTGATGTTTTTTGATGTTTTGATGTTTTTGATGTTTTTGATGTTTTGATGTTTTTGATGTTTTTGATGTTTTGATGTTTTTTGATGTTTTTGATGTTTTGTTGCTTTTGATGTTTTTGATGTTTTTGATGTTTTTGATGTTTTTGATGTTTTTGATGTTTTTGTTGTTTTTGATGTTTTTGATGTTTTTTTGATGTTTTTGATGTTTTGATGTTTTTGATGTTTTTGATGTTTTTGATGTTTTGATGTTTTTGATGTTTTTGATGTTTTGATGTTTTTGATGTTTTTGATGTTTTTGATGTTTTTGATGTTTTTTGATGTTTTTGATGTTTTGATGTTTTTGATGTTTTTGATGTTTTTGATGTTTTGATGTTTTTGATATTTTTGATGTTTTGATGTTTTTGTTGTTTTTGTTGTTTTTGATGTTTTTGATTTTATAATGTTTTTGATGTTTTTGATTTTTTTTGATTTTATGATGTTTTTGATGTATTTGTTGGTTTTGATGTTTTATGATTTGATGTTCTTGATGTTTTGATGTTTTTGATGTTTTTTGATGTTTTGATGTTT
Organism: Drosophila pruinosa; assembly: GCA_018150935.1. NCBI lineage: Eukaryota > Metazoa > Arthropoda > Insecta > Diptera > Drosophilidae > Drosophila > Drosophila pruinosa. The sequence continues at coordinate 44,898 of JAECWR010000139.1, read as the reverse complement.
TTGATGTTTTTGATGTTTTTGATTTTTGTTGTTTTTGATGTTTTTGATGTTTTTGATTTTTTTTGATGTTTTGATGTTTTTGATTTTTTTTTGATGTTTTTGTGTTTGATGTTTGATTTTTTGATGTTTTTTGATGTTTTTGATGTTTTTGATGTTTTTGATGTTTTTGATGTTTTTGATGTTTTTGATGTTTTTGATGTTTTTGATGTTTTTTTGATGTTTTGATGTTTTTGATGTTTTTGATGTTTTTGATGTTTTTGATGTTTTTGATGTTTTTGATGTTTTTGATGTTTTTGATGTTTTGATGTTTTTGTTTTTGATGTTTTTGATGTTTTTGATGTTTTTGATTTTTGATGTTTTTGATGTTTTTGATGTTTTTGATGTTTTTGATGTTTTTGATGTTTTTGATGTTTTTGATGTTTTTGATGTTTTGATGTTTTGATGTTTTGATGTTTTTGATGTTTTTGATGTTTTTGATGTTTTTGATGTTTTTGATGTTTTTGATGTTTTTGATGTTTTGATGTTTTTGATGTTTTTGATTTTTTGATGTTTTGATGTTTTTGATGTTTTTGTTGTTTTTGTTGTTTTTGTTGTTTTTGATGTTTTTGATGTTTTTGATGTTTTTGATGTTTTTGATGTTTTTGATGTTTTTGATGTTTTTGATGTTTTTGATGTTTTTGATGTTTTTGATGTTTTGATGTTTTGTTGTTTTTGATGTTTTTGATGTTTTTGATGTTTTTGATGTTTTTGATGTTTTTGATGTTTTTTGATGTTTTGATGTTTTGATGTTTTTGATGTTTTTGATGTTTTGATGTTTTTGATGTTTTTTGATTTTATGATGTTTTGATGTTTTTGTTGTTTTTGATGTTTTTGATGTTTTGATGTATTTGTTGTTTTTGATGTTTATGATGTTTTGATGTTTTTTGATGTTTTTATGTTTTTGATGTTTTTGATGTTTTTGATGTTTTTAATTTTGATTTTTGATGTTTTTGATGTTTTGATGTTTTTGATGTTTTTGATGTTTTGATGTTTTTGATGTTTTTGATGTTTTTGATGTTTTTGATGTTTTTGATGTTTTTGATGTTTTGATGTTTTTGATGTTTTGATGTTTTGATGTTTTGATGTTTTTTGTTGTTTGTTTTGATATTTTGATGTTTTGATGTTTTGATGTTTTTGATGTTTTTTGATTTTATAATGTTTTGATGTTTTTGATTGTTTTTGTTTTGATGTTTTGATGTTTTTTGATGTTTTTGATGTTTGATGTTTTTGATGTTTTGATGTTTTTGATATTTTGATGTTTTTGATGTTTTTGATGTTTTTGATGTTTTGATGTTTTGATGTTTTGATGTTTTTGATGTTTTTGATGTTTTTGATGTTTTTTGGTGTTTTTGATGTTTTTGATGTTTTTGATGTATTTGTTGTTTTTGATGTTTTTGATGTTTTGATGTTATGATGTTTTTGATGTTTTTGATGTTTTTGATTTTTGATGTTGTTGATGTTTTTGATGTTTTGATGTTTTTTCTGTTTTTGATGTTTTTGATGTTTTGATGTTTTTTTGATGTTTTTGATGTTTTGTTATGTTTTTGATGTTTTTTTTATGATGTTTTTTTGATGTTTTTGATGTTTTTGATGTTTTTGATGTTTTTGATGTTTTTGATGTTTTTGATGTTTTGATGTTTTTGATGTTTTGATGTTTTGATGTTTTTGATGTTTTTGATGTTTTTGATGTTTTTGATGTTTTTGATGTTTGGTTTGATGTTTTGATGTTTTTGATGTTTTTGATGTTGGTTTTGATGTTTTTGATGTTTTTAGATGTTTTGTTGTTTTTGTTGTTTTTGATGTTTTTGTTGTTTTTGTTGTTTTTGATGTTTTTTGATTTTATAATGTTTTTGATGTTTTTTTTGATTTTTGATAATTTTGATGTTTTTCATCTTAATTTGTTTGTTTTTGATATTTTTGATTTTATAATGTTTTGATGTTTTTGATTTTTGATTTTATTTATGTTTTTGATGTATTTGTTTGATGTTTTTTATGTTTTTGATGTTTTTGATGTTTTGATGTTTGATATTATGATGTTTTTGATGTTTTTAATGTTTTTGAAGTTTTTGATGTTTTGATGTTTTGATGTTTTTGTTGTTTTGTTGTTTTGTTGTTTTTGATGTTTTTGATTTTATAATGTTTTTGGTGTTTTTGATTTTTGATCTTATGATGTTTTTGATGTATTTGTTGTTTTTGATGTTTTTGATGTTTGCTGATGTTTTTGATGTTCTTGATGTTTTTGTTGTTTTTGATGTTTTTGATGTTGTTGATGTTTTTAATATTTTGATGTTTTTCTGTTTTGTTGTTTGATGTTTGATATTTTTGATGTTTTGATGTGTTGTTGTTTTTATGATGTTTTGTATATTTTTGATGTTTTTGATGTTTTTTGTTGTTTATGTTTTGATGTTTTGATGTTTTGATGTTTTTGATGTTTTTCCTTGTTTTGATGTTTTTGATGTTTTTTATTTGTTTATTGTTTTGATGTTTTTGGTATATATGCATGGTGTTTTGATTTTTTTGATTTTATGATGTTTTTGATGTATTTGTTGTTTTTGCAGTGTTTTTATGTTTTTGATGTTTTTGATGTTTTTGATGTTTTTGATGTTTGATGTTTTCTGATGTTTTTGATGTTTTTGATGTTTTTGATGTTTTTGATGTTTTGATGTTTTGATGTTTTTGATGTTTAAGTTTTGTTGTTTTGTTGTTTTTGATGTTTTTGATTTTTATAATGTTTATAATGTTTTTGATTTTTTTGATTTTATGATGTTTTTGATGTATTTGTTGGTTTTGATGTTTTTTTATGATTTGATGTTGTGTTGTTTTTGATGTTTTTGATGTTTTTTGATGTTTTTGATGTTTTTGATGTTTTGATGTTTTGATGTTTTTGATATTTTTTTGTTGTTTTTGTTGTTTTTGTTGTTTGATGGTTTTGTTATTTATAATGTTTTGATGTTTTTGATTTTTTGATTTTATAGATCTTTTTTTGATGTATTTGTTTTTTTGATGTTTTTTATGTTTTTGATGTTTTTGATGTTTTTGATGTTTTTGATGTTTTTGATGTTTCTGATGTTTTTGATGTTTTTGATGTTTTTGATGTTTTTGATGTTTTTGATGTTTTTGATGTTTTTTTGATGTTTTTGATGTTTTTGTTGTTTTTGATGTTTTGATGTTTTTGATGTTTTTGATGTTTTTGAAGTTCTTGATGTTTTTGATGTTTTTCTTGTTTTTGATGTTTTGATGTTTTTGATTTTTTTGATGTTTTTGTTGTTTTTGTTGTTTGTTTTGTTTTGTTGTTTTTGATGTTTTTGATTTTTATAATGTTTTTGATGTTTTTGATTTTTGATATTTTTGATATTTTGTTGATTTGTTGTTTGATATTTTGATTTTTATAATGTTTTAGATGTTTTTTTGATTTTGATTTTTATTATGTTTTGATGTATTTGTTGTTTTTGATGTTTTTTATGTTTTTGATGTTTTTGATGTTTTGATGTTTTTGATTTTATGATGTTTTGATGTTTTTGATGGGTTTTTTTGATGTTTTTTTGATGTTTTGATGTTTTTTGTTGATGTGTTTTTGATGTTTTGATTTTATAATGTTTTTGGTGATTTGTTTGTTTTGATTTTTTGATGTTTTGATGTTTTTGATGTTTTTGATGTTTTGATGTTTTTGATGTTTTGTGTTTTGATGTTTTGATGTTTTTGATGTTTTTGATGTTTTTGATGTTTTTTGATGGTTTTGTTGTTGTTTTTGTCTTTTGTTGTTTTTGATGTATTTTGATATTTTCTATTTTTGATGTTTTCTGATGTTTTTGATGTTTTGATGTTTTTGATGTTTTTGATGTTCTCTTGACGTTTTGATGTTTTTGATGTTTCTGTTGTTTTGATGTTCTTGATGTTTTTGATGTTTTTGATGTTTTTTGTTGTTTTGATGTTTTGATGTTCTTGATGTTGTACTGGTGTTTTTGATGTTTTTGATATTTTTGATGATTTTGTTGTTTTTGATGTTTTTGATCTTTTTTTCGATGTTTTGATGTTTTTTGATGTTTTTGTTGTTTTTGATGTTTTGTTGTTTTTGATGTTTTTGATGTTTTTGATTTTTTTGATTTTATGATGCTTTTTGGTGTTTTTGATGTTTTGATGTTTTTTTTGTTTTGATTGTTTTTGATGTTTTGATGTTTTTGATGTTTTTGTTGTTTGTTGTTTTTGATGTTTTTTGATGTTTTAATGTTTTTTGATGTTTTTGTTGTTTTTGATGTTTTTATGTTTTGATGTTTTTGATGTTTTGATGTTTTTGATGTTTTGGTGTTTTGTGATTTTTGATATTGGTTGATGTTTTTGATGTTTTTTATGTTTTGATGTTTTGATGTTTTTGATGTTTTTGATGTTTTTTGATGTTTTTGATGTTTTTGATATTTTTGATGTTTTGATGTTTTTTGTTGTTTTTGTTGATTTTACGATGTTTTTGATTTTATAATGTTTTTGATGTTCTTTTGATGTTTTTGATTGTTTTTGAGGTTTTTCCGAAGTTTTTGGTGTTTTTGATGTTTTTGATGTCTTTTGATGTTTTGTTTGGTTTTGTTGTTTTTGTTGTTTCTGATGTTTTTGATGTTTTGATGTTTTGATCTTTTGATGTTTTTGATGTTTTTGTTGTTTTTGGTGTTTTTGATGTTTTGATGTTTTGATGTTTTTGATGTTTTGATGTTTTTGTTGTTTTTGATGTTTTTGATGTTTTTAATGTTTTTGATGTTTTTGATGTTTTTGATGTTTTTGATGTTTTTGATGTTTTTGATGTTTTGATGTTTTTGATGTGTTTTGCTGTTTTTGGTTTTTGATGTTTTTGATGTTTTTGATGTTTTTGTGTTTTTGATGTTTTTGATGTTTTTGATGTTTTGATTGTTTTTGATGTTTTTGATGTTTTTGATGTTTTTGATGTTTTTGATGTTTTTGATGTTTTTGATGTTTTTGATGTTTTTTGATGTATTTTGTTGTTTTTGATGTTTTTGATGTTTTTATGTTTTTTTGATGTTTTGATGTTTTGATGTTTTTGATGTTTTTGATGTTTTGATGTTTCTTGATGTTTTTGATGTTTTTTGATGTTTTTGGTGTGTTTCTTTGTGTTTTTGATGTTTTTGATGGTTTTGATAATGTTTTTGATGTTTTTTGGATTTGATTTTTGATTTTTTGATGTTTTGGATGTTTTTGATGTTTTTGATGTTTTGATGTTTTTGATGTTTTTGATGTTTTTGATGTTTTGATGTTTTTTGATGTTTTTGATGTTTTTGATGTTTTTTGATGTTTTTGATGTTTTTGATGTTTTGATGTTTTGATGGTTTTTGTGATGTTTTTTGATGTTTTTGATGTTTTTGATGTTTTTGATGTTTTTGATGTTTTTGATGTTTTTGTTGTTTGTTTTTGTTGTTTTTTGTTGTTTTTGATGTTTTTGATGTTTTATAATGTTTTGATGTTTTGATGTTTTTGATGTTTTTGATGTTTTTGATGTTTTTGATGTTTTTGATGTTATTGATATTTTTGATGTTTTTGATGGTTTTGATGTTTTGATGTTTTTGATGTTTTTGATGTTTTTGATGTTCTTTGATGTTTTTGATGTTTTTGATTTTGGTTTTTGATGTTTTTTTGATTTTTTGATGTTTTTGATGTTTTTGTTGTTTTTGATGTTTTTGATGTTTTTGATGCTTTTTGATGTTTTTGATGTTTTGATGTGTTTGATGTTTTTGATGCTTTTGATGTTTTTGATGTTTTGGTGTTTTTGATGTTTTTGATGTTTTTATGTTTTTGATGTTTTGATGGTTTTTGATCTTTTGATGTTTTTTGATGTATTTGATGTTTTTGGTGCTTTTGATGTTTTGATGTTTTGATGTTTTTGATGTTTTGATGTTTTTGATGTTTTTGATGTTTTGATGTTTTTGATGTTTTGATGTTTTTGATGTTTTTGATGTTTTTGATGTTTTTGATGTTTTTGATGTTTTGATGTTTCTTGTTGTTTTTGATGTTTTTGATGTTTTGATGGTTTTCTGATGTTTTGTTGTTTTTTGATGTTTTGATTTTTTAATGTTTTTGATGTTTTTTGATCTTTGATGTTTTTTGATGTTTTTGATGTTTTTATGTTTTTGATGTTTTTGATGTTTTTGATGTTCTTGATGTTTTGATGTTTTTTAATGTTTTTGTTTTTTTGTTGTTTTTGATGTTTTGATGACTTTTATTTTAATGTTTTTGATGTTTTTGATCTTATGATGTTTTTTGATGTTTTTGTTGTTTTTGATGTTTTTATGTTTTGATGTTTTTGATGTTTTTGATGTTTTTGATGTTTTTGATGTTTTTGATGTTTTTGATGTTTATGATGTTTTTGATGTTTTGTTGTTTTTGATGTTTTGATGTTTTTGATGTTTTTGAATGTTTTTGATGTTTTTGATGTTTTTGATGTTTTTGATGTTTTGATATTTTGATGTTTTTGATGTTTTTGTTGTTTTTGTTTTTTTTTGATGTTTTTGATGTTTTTAATGTTTTGATGTTTTGATGTTTTTGATGTTTATGATGTTTTTTGATGTTTTTGTTGTTTTTGATGTTTTTGATGTTTATGATGTTTTGATGTTGTTTTGATGTTTTTGATGTTTTTTGGTTTTGATGTTTTTGATGTTTTTTGATGTTTTTGATGTTTTTGATGTTTTTGATTGTTTTTGATGTTTTTGATGTTTTTTGATGTTTTTGATGTTTTTGATGTTTTTGTTGTTTTTTTGATGTTTTTGATTTTTTAACTGTTTTTGATGTTTTTGATCGTTTTTGATGTTTTTGTTGTTTTTGATGTTTTTGATGTTTTTGATGTTTTGATGTTTTTGATGTTTTTGATGTTTTTGATGTTTTTGATGTTTTTGATGTTTTGATGTTTTGATGTTTTTGATGTTTTTGATGTTTTTGATGTTTTTGATGTTTTTGATGTTTTTGTGTTTTTGATGTTTTTGATTTTATGATGTTTTTGATGTTCTTGATGTTTTTGATGTTTTTGATGTTTTTGATGTTTTTGATGTTTTTGATGTTTTTGATTTTTTGATGTTTTTGATGTTTTTGATGTTTTTGATGTTTTTGATGTTTTTGATGTTTTTGATGTTTTTGATGTTTTTGATGTTTTTGATGTTTTTGATGTTTTTGATGTTTTTGTTGTTTTTGTTGTTTTTGTTGTTTTTGATGTTTTTGATGTTTTTGATGTTTTTGATGTTTTTGATGTTTTTGATCTTATGATGTTTTTGATGTTTTGATGTTTTTGATGTTTTTGATGTTTTTGATGTTTTTTGTTTTTTTGATGTTTTTGATGTTTTTGATGTTTTTGATGTTTTTGATGTTTTTGATGTTTTTGATGTTTTTGTTGTTTTTGTTGTTTTGTTGTTTTTGATGTTTTTGATTTTATAATGTTTTTGATGTTTTTGATTTTTTTGATCTTATGATGTTTTTGATGTATTTGTTGTTTTTGATGTTTTTATGTTTATGATGTTTTGATGTTTTTGATGTTTTTTCTGTTTTTGATGTTTTTGATGTTTTTTGATGTTTTTGATGTTTTTGATGTTTTTGTTGTTTTTGATGTTTTTGTTGTTTTTGATGTTTTTGATGTTTTTGATGTTTTTGATGTTTTTGATGTTGTGATGTTTTTGATGTTTTTTTGCTGTTTTTATGTTATTGATGTTTTGATGTTTTGATGTTTTTGATGTTTTTGATGTTTTTGATGTTTTGATGTTTTGATGTTTTTTGATGTTTTTTGATGTTTTTGATGTTTTTCTGATGTTTTTGATGTTTTTGATGTTTTTGATGTTTTTGATGTTTTTGATGTTTTTGATGTTTTGATGTTTTTGATGTTTTTGATGTTTTTGATGTTTTGATGTTTTGATGTTTTTGATGTTTTTGATGTTTTTGATGTTTTGATGTTTTTGTTGTTCTTGATGTTTTTGATGTTTTTGATGTTTTTGATGTTTTTGATGTTTTTGATGTTTTTGATGTTTTTTTTGATGTTTTTGATGTTTTTGATGTTTTTGATGTTTTTGATGTTTTTGATGTTTTTGATGTTTTTGATGTTTTTGATGTTTTTGTTGTTTTGATGTTTTTGATGTTTTTGATGTTTTTGATGTTTTGATGTTTTGATGTTTTTGATGTTTTTGATGTTTTTGATGTTTTTGATGTTTTTGATGTTTTTGTTGTTTTTTTGATGTTTTTGTTGTTTTTGTTGTTTTTGTTGTTTTTGATGTTTTTGATGTTTTTGATGTTTTTGATGTTTTTGATGTTTTGATGTTTTTGATGTTTTTGTTGTTTTTGATGTTTTTATGTTTTGATGTTTTAGATGTTTTGATGTTCTTGATGTTTTTGATGTTTTTTTGATGTTTTTGATGTTTTTGATGTTTTTTGTTGTTTTGATGTTTTTGATGTTTTTGATGTTTTTGATGTTTTTGATGTTTTTGATGTTTTTGATGTTTTTGATGTTTTTGATGTTTTTGATGTTTTTGATGTTTTTGTTTTTGATGTTTTTGATGTTTTTGATGTTTTATAATGTTTTTGATGTTTTTGATTTTTTTGATCTTATGATGTTTTTGATGTTTTTGATGTTTTTGATGTTTTTTATGTTTATGATGTTTTGATGTTTTGATGTTTTTGATGTTTTTGATGTTTTTGATGTTTTTGATGTTTTTGATGTTTTGATGTTTTTGATGTTTTTGTTGTTTTTGTTGTTTTTGTTGTTTTTGATGTTTTTGATTTTATGATGTTTTTGATGTTTTTGATGTTTTGATGTTTTTGATGTTTTTGATGTTTTTTATGTTTTTGATGTTTTTGATGTTTTTGATGTTTTTGATGTTTTTGATGTTTTTGATGTTTTTGATGTTTTTGATGTTTTGATGTTTTGATGTTTTTGATGTTTTTGATGTTTTTGTTGTTTTGATGTTTTTGATGTTTTTATGTTTTTTGATGTTTTGATTTTTGATGTTTTTTGATGTTTGTTGTTTGATGTTTATATGATGTTTTTGATGTTTTGATGTTTTTGATGTTTTTGATGTTTTGATGTTTGATGTTTTTGATGTTTTGATGTTTTGATGTTTTGATTTTTGATGTTTTGATGTTTTTGATGTTTTGATGTTTTTGATGTTTTTGATGTTTTGATGTTTTGATGTTTTTTGATGTTTTGATGTTTTTGATGTTTTTGATGTTTTTGATGTTTTTGATGTTTTGTTGTTTTTTAATGTTTTTGTTGTTTTTGTTGTTTTTGTTGTTTTTGATGTTTTTGATTTTATAATGTTTTTGATTTTTTTGATCTTATGATGTTTTTGATGTATTTGTTTTGATGTTTTGATGTTTTTGATGTTTTTTGATGTTTTTGATTTTTGATGTTTTTGATGTTTTTGATGTTTTTTTTGATGTTTTTGATGTTTTGTGTTTTTGTTGTTTTTGATGTTTTTGATTTTTTAATGTTTTTGATGTTTTTGATTTTTTTGATCTTATGATGTTTTTGATGTATTTGTTGTTTTTGCTGTTTTTATGTTTTATGATGTTTTGATGTTTTTGATGTTTTTGATGTTTTTCTGTTTTTGATGTTTTTGATGTTTTTGATGTTTTTGTTGTTTTTGTTGTTTTTGTTGTTTTTGTTGTTTTTGTTGTTTTTGGATTTATAATGTTTTTGATGTTTTTGATCTTGTGATGTTTTTGTTGTTTTTGCTGTTTTTATGTTAATGATGTTTTGATGTTTTTGATGTTTTTGATGTTTTGATTTTTTGATGTTTTTGATGTTTTGATGTTTTTGATGTTTTTGATGTTTTTGTTTTTGATGTTTTTGATGTTTTTGATGTTTTTGATGTTTTTGATGTTTTTGATGTTTTTGATGTTTTGATGTTTTTGATGTTATTGATGTTTTTGATGTTTTTGATGTTTTGTTGTTTTTGATGTTTTTGATTTTATAATGTTTTTGATGTTTTTGTTGTTTTTGTTGTTTTTGTTGTTTTTGTTGTTTTTGATGTTTTTTGATTTTATAATGTTTTTGATGTTTTTGATTTTTTTTTGATCTTATGATGTTTTTGATGTATTTGTTGTTTTTGATGTTTTTATGTTTTGAGGTTTTTCTGTTTTTGATGTTTTTGATGTTTTTCTGTTTTTGATGTTTTGATGTTTTTGATGTTTTTGATGTTTTTGTTGTTTTTGTTGTTTTGTTGTTTTTGTTGTTTTTGATGTTTTTGATTTTTATAATGTGTTTTTGATGTTTTTGATTTTTTTGATCTTATGATGTTTTTGATGTATTTGTTGTTTTTGCTGTTTTGATGTTTATGATGTTTTGATGTTTTTGATGTTTTTGATGTTTTTGATGTTTTTGATGTTTTTGATGTTTTTGATGTTTTTGATGTTTTTGATGTTTTTGATGTTTTGATGTTTTTGATGTTTTTGATGTTTTGATGTTTTGATGTTTTTGATGTTTTGATGTTTTTTGATGTTTTTGATGTTTTTTGATGTTTTGATGTTTTGTTGTTTTGTTGTTTTTGATTTTTTGAATGTTTTGATGTTTTTGAAGTTTTTGATGTTTTTGATGTTTTTGTTGTTTTTGTTGTTTTTGTTGTTTTTGTTGTTTTTGTTGTTTTTGATGTTTTTGATTTTTATAATGTTTTTGATTTTTTTGATCTTATGATGTTTTTGATGTATTTGTTGTTTTTGATGTTTTTGAGGTTTTGATGTTTTTACGTTTTTGATGTTATGATGTTTTGGTGTTTTTGAAGTTTTTGATGTTTTTGGTGTTTTTAATGTTTTTGTTGTTTTTGTTGTTTTTGTTGTTTTTGATGTTTTTGATTTTTTTGATCTTATGATGTTTTTGATGTATTTGTTGTTTTGATGTTTTTATGTTTTGATGTTTATGATGTTTTGATGTTCTTGATGTTTTTGATGTTTTTAATATTTTGATGTTTTTTTTGTTTTTGTTGTTTTTGATGTTTTTTGATATTTTTGATGTTTTTGATGTTTTTGATGTTTTTGATTTTATAATATTTTTGATGTTTTTTGATTTTATGATGTTTTTGATGTATTTGTTGTTTATAATGTTTTTATGTTTTGATGTTTTTGATGTTTTTCTGTTTTTGATGTTTTTGATGTTTTTGATGTTTTTAATGTTTTGATGTTTTTGATGTTTTGATGTTTTTGATGTTTCTGATGTTTTTGATGTTTTTATGTTTTGATGTTTTTGAGGTTTTTGATGTTTTGATGTTTTTGATATTATGATGTTTTGATGTTTTTGTTGTTTTTGATGTTTTTGAAGTTTTTGAAGTTTTGATGTTTTTGATGTTTTTGATGTTTTTGATGTTTTTTTTGTTTTTGTTGTTTTTGTTTTTTTCATGTTTTTGATTTTATAATGTTTTTGATGTTTTGATTTTTTTGATCTTATGATGTTTTTGATGTATTTGTTGTTTTTGCTGTTTTTATGTTTATGATGTTTTGATGTTTTTGATGTTTTTAATGTTTTTGATGTTTTTTCTGTTTTTGATGTTTTTGATGTTTTTGATGTTTTGATGTTTTTGATGTTTTTGATGTTTTTGTTGTTTTTGTTGTTTTTGTTGTTTTTGATGTTGTTTTGATTTTATAATGTTTTTGATGTTTTGATTTTTTTGATCTTATGATGTTTTGATGTATTTGTTGTTTTTGATGTTTTTATGTTTTGATGTTTTTGAGGTTTTTGATGTTTTGATGTTTTTGATGTTCTGATGTTTTTGGTGTTTTGGTTTTGGTTTTGAAGTTTTTGATGTTTTTGGTGTTTTTAATGTTTTTGTTGTTTTTGTTGTTTTTGTTGTTTTTTTGTTGTTTTTGATGTTTTTGATTTTATAATGTTTTTGATTTTTTGATCTTATGATGTTTTTGATGTATTTGTTGTTTTGATGTTTTTATGTTTTGATGTTTATGATGTTTTGATGTTTTTGATGTTTTTAATATTTTGATGTTTTTTCTGTTTTTGTTGTTTTGATGTTTTTGATATTTTTGATGTTTTTGATGTTTTTGATGTTTTTGATGTTTTTGATGTTTTTGATGTTTTTGATTTTATAATGTTTTTGATGTTTTTTGATTTTATGATGTTTTTGATGTTTTTGTTGTTTATGATGTTTTTATGTTTTGATATTTTTGATGTTTTTTGATGTTTTGATGTTTTTGATGTTTTTGATGTTTTGATGTTTTTGATGTTTTTGATGTTTTTGATGTTTTTGATGTTTTGATGTTTTGATGTTTTTGATGTTTCTGATGATTTTGATGTTTTTGATGTTTTTATGTTTTGATGTTTTGGGTTTTGATGTTTTTGATGTTTTTGATATTATGATGTTTTTGATGTTTTTGGTGTTTTTGATGTTTTTATAGTTTTTGATGTTTTTGATGTTTTGATGTTTTTGTTGTTTTTGATTGTTTTTGTTGTTTATGTTGTTTTTGTTGTTTTTGTTGTTTTTGTTGTTTTTTGTTGTTTTTGTTGTTTTTGTTGTTTTTGATGTTTTTGATTTTATAATGTTTTTGATTTTTTTGATCTTTTGATGTATTTGTTGTTTTTGATGTTTTTATGTTTTGATGTTTATGATGTTTTGATGTTCTTGATGTTTTTGTTGTTTTTGATGTTTTTGATGTTGTTGATGTTTTTAATATTTTGATGTTTTTTCTGTTTTTGTTGTTTTTGATGTTTTTGATATTTTTGATGTTTTTGATGTTTTTGATGTTTTTGATGTTTTCGATGTTTTTGATGTTTTTGATGTTTTTGATTTTATAATGTTTTTGATTTTATAATGTTTTTGATGTTTTTGATTTTTTTGATTTTATGATGTTTTTGATGTACTTGTTGTTTATGATGTTTTTATGTTTTGATGTTTTTGATGTTTTTGATGTTTTTGATGTTTTGATGTTTTTGATGTTTTGATGTTTTTGATGTTTTTGATGTTTTTGATGTTTTTGATGTTTTTGATGTTTTTGATGTTTTTGATGTTTTTGATGTTTTTGATGTTTTTGATGTTTTTGATGTTTTTGATGTTTTTGATGTTTTTGATGGTTTTTATGTTTTTGTTGTTTTTGCTGTTTTTGTTGTTTTTGATGTTTTTGACTTTATAATGTTTTTTTTTGTTTTTTATTTTTTTTGATTTTATGATGTTTTTGTGTTATTTATGTTTTTGATGTTATTGTTGTTATTGTTGTTTTTGATGTTTTTGATGTTTTTGATGTATTTGATGTTCTGATGTTTTGATGTTTTTGATATTTTGATGTTTTTGATGTTTTTGATGTTTTTGATGTTTCTGATGTTTTTGATGTTTTTGATGTTTTTGATGTTTTTGATGTTTTTGATGTTTTTGATGTTTTTGATGTTTTTGATGTTTTTGATGTTTTTGATGTTTCTGATGTTTTTGATGTTTTTGATGTTTTTGATGTTTTTGTTGTTTTTGATGTTTCTGACGTTTTTGATGTTTTTGATGTTTTTGATGTTTTTGTTGTTTTGTTGTTTTTGATGTTTTTGATTTTATAATGTTTTTGATGTTTTTGATGTTTTTGATGTTTTTGTTGTTTTGATGTTTTTGATGTTTTTGATGTTTTTGATGTTTTTGATGTTTTTGATGTTTTTGATGTTTTTGATGTTTTTGATGTTTTTGATGTTTTTGTTGTTTTGTTGTTTTTGATGTTTTTGATTTTATAATGTTTTTGATGTTTTTGATTTTATGATGTTTTTGATGTATTTGTTGTTTTTGATGTTTTTATGTTTTGATGTTTTTGATGTTTTGATGTTTTTGATGTTTTGTTGTTTTTGATGTCATGATGTTTTTGATGTTTTTGGTGTTTTTGATGTTTTTGATGTTTTTGATGTTTTTGATGTTTTTGATGTTTTTGATGTTTTTGATGTTTTTGATGTTTTTGATGTTTTTGTTGTTTTTGCTGTTTTTGTTGTTTTTGATGTTTTTGATGTTTTTGATGTTTTTGATGTTTTTGATGTTTTTGATGTTTTTGATGTTTTTGATGTATTTGATGTTTTTGATGTTTTTGATGTTTTCGATGTTTTTGATGTTTTTGAAGTTTTTGATGTTTTTAAAGTTTTTTGATGATTTTGATGTTTTTCTTGTTTTTGATGTCTTTGATTTATTGATGTTTTTGATGTTATTGACTTTTTTGATGTTTTTGATGTATTTGATGTTTTGATGTTTTTGATATTTTGATGTTTTTGATGTTTTTGATGTTTTTGATGTTTTTGATGTTTTTGATGTTTTTGATGTTTTTGATGTTTTTGATGTTTTTGATGTATTTGATGTTCTGATGTTTTGATGTTTTTGATATTTTGATGTTTTTGATGTTTTTGATGTTTTTGATGTTTTTGATGTTTTTGATGTTTTTGATGTTTTTGATGTTTTTGATGTTTTTGATGTTTTTGATGTTTTTGATGTTTTTGATGTTTTTGATGTTTTTGATGTTTTTGATGTTTTTGATGTTTTTGTTGTTTTTGATGTTTTTGACGTTTTTGATGTTTTTGATGTTTTTGATGTTTTTGTTGTTTTGTTGTTTTTGATGTTTTTATTTTATAATGTTTTTGATGTTTTTGAAGTTTTTGATGTTTTTGATGTTTTTGATGTTTTTGTTGTTTTTGTTGTTTTTGTTGTTTTTGTTGTTTTTGTTGTTTTTGTTGTTTTTGATGTTTTTGATTTTTTGATGTTTTTGATGTTTTTGATTTTTTGATGTTATGATGTTTTTGATGTATTTGTTGTTTTTGATGTTATTATGTTTTGATGTTTTTGAGGTTTTTGATGTTTTGATGTTTTTGATGTTATGATGTTTTTGGTGTTTTTGGTGATTTGAAGTTTTTGATGTTTTTGGTGTTTTTAATGTTTGTGTTGTTTTTTGTTGTTTTTGTTGTTTTTGATGTTTTTGATTTTATAATGTTTTTGATTTTTTTGATCTTATGATGTTTTTGATGTATTTGTTGTTTTTGATGTTTTTATGTTTTGATGCTTATGATGTTTTGATGTTCTTGATGCTTATGATGTTTTGATGTTCTTGATGTTTTTGATGTTTTTAATATTTTGATGTTTTTGTTGTTTTTGATGTTTTTGATATTTTTGATGTTTTTGATGTTTTTGATGTTTTTGATGTTTTTGATGTTTTTGATTTTATAATGTTTTTGATGTTTTTGATTTTATGATGTTTTTGATGTATTTGTTGTTTATGATGTTTTTATGTTTTGATGTTTTTGATGTTTTTTCTGTTTTTGATGTTTTTGATGTTTTTGATGTTTTTGATGTTTTTGATTTTATAATGTTTTTGATGTTTTTGATTTTTTTGATCTTATGATGTTTTTGATGTATTTGTTGATTTTGCTGTTTTTATGTTTATGATGTTTTGATGTTTTTGATGTTTTTGATGTTTTTCTGTTTTTGATGTTTTTGATGTTTTTGATGTTTTTGATGTTTTTGATGTTTTTGATGTTTTTGATGTTTTTGATGTTTTTGATGTTTTTGTTGTTTTTGTTGTTTTTGATTTTATAATGTTTTTGATGTTTTTGATTTTTTTGATCTTATGATGTTTTTGATGTATTTGTTGTTTTTGATGTTTTTATGTTTTGATGTTTTTGAGGTTTTTGATGTTTTGATGTTTTTGATGTTCTGATGTTTTTGGTGTTTTTGATGTTTTTGGTGTTTTTGAAGTTTTTGATGTTTCTGGTGTTTTTAATGTTTGTGTTGTTTTTGTTGTTTTTGTTGTTTTTGGTGTTTTTGATTTTATAATGTTTTTGATTTTTTTGATCTTATGATGTTTTTGATGTATTTGTTGTTTTTGATGTTTTTATGTTTTGATGCTTATGATGTTTTGATGTTTTTGATGTTTTTAATATTTTGATGTTTTTTCTGTTTTTGTTGTTTTTGACGTTTTTGATATTTTTGATGTTTTTGATGTTTTTGATGTTTTTGATGTTTTTGATGTTTTTGATATTATAATGTTTTTGATTTTTTTGATTTTATGATGTTTTTGATGTATTTGTTGTTTATGATGTTTTTATGTTTTGATATTTTTGATGTTTTTGATGTTTTTGATGTTTTTGATGTTTTTGATGTTATTAATGTTTTTGATGTTTTTGATGTTTATGATGATTTTGATGTTTTTGATGTTTTTATGTTTTGATGTTTTTAGGGTTTTTGATGTTTTGATGTTTTTGATATTATGATGTTTTTGGTGTTTTTGATGTTTTTAAAGTTTTTGATGTTTTTGATGTTTTTGATGTTTTTGATGTTTTTGTTGTTTTTGTTGTTTTTGTTGTTTTTGTTGTTTTTGTTGTTTTTGATGTTTTTGATTTTATAATGTTTTGATGTTTTTTGATTTTTTTGTTCTTATGATGTTTTTGATGTATTTGTTGTTTTTGATGTTTTTATGTTTTGATGTTTATGATGTTTTGATGTTCTTGATGTTTTTGTTGTTTTTGATGTTTTTGATGTTGTTGATGTTTTTAATACTTTGATGTTTTTTCTGTTTTTGTTGTTTTTGATGTTTTTGATATTTTTGATGTTTTTGATGTTTTTGATGTTTTTGATGTTTTTGATGTTTTTGATGTTTTTGATGTTTTTGATGTTTTTGATGTTTTTGATGTTTTTGATGTTTTTGATGTTTTTGATGTTTTTGATGTTTTTGATGTTTTTGATTTTATAATGTTTTTGATGTTTTTCATTTTTTTGATTTTATGATGTTTTTGATGTACTTGTTGTTTATGATGTTTTTATGTTTTGATGTTTTTGATGTTTTTGATGTTTTTGATGTTTTGATGTTTTTGATGTTTTTGATGTTTTTGATGTTTTTGATGTTTTTGATGTTTTTGATGTTTTTGATGTTTTTGATGTTTTTGATGTTTTGATGTTTTTGATGTTTTGATGTTTTTGATGTTTTTGATATTTTGATGTTTTGATGTTTCTGATGTTTCTGATGTTTTTGATGTTTTTGATGTTTTTGATGTTTTTGATGTTTTTGATGTGTTTGATGTTTTTGTTGTTTTGTTGTTTTTGATGTTTTTGATTTTATAATGTTTTTGATGTTTTTGATTTTATGATGGTTTTTGATGTATTTGTTATTTTTGATGTTTTTATGTTTTGATGTTTTTGATGTTTTGATGTTTTTGATGTTTTGATGTTTTTGATGTCATGATGTTTTTGATATTTTTGGTGTTTTTGATGTTTTTGATGTTTTTGATGTTTTTGATGTTTTTGATCTTTTTGATGTTTTTGATGTTTTTGATGTTTTTGATGTTTTTGATGTTTTTGATGTTTTTGATGTTTTTGATGTTTTTGATGTTTTTGTTGTTTTTGCTGTTTTTGTTGTTTTTGATGTTTTTGATGTTTTAATGTTTTTGATGTTTTGATGTTTTTGATGTCATGATGTTTTTGATATTTTTGGTGTTTTTGATGTTTTTGATGTTTTTGATGTTTTTGATGTTTTTGATGTTTTTGATGTTTTTGATGTTTTTGATGTTTTTGATGTTTTTGATTTTATAATGTTTTTGATGTTTTTGATTTTATGATGTTTTTGATGTATTTGTTGTTTATGATGTTTTTATGTTTTGATGTTTTTGATGTTTTTTCTGTTTTTGATGTTTTTGATGTTTTTGATGTTTTTGATGTTTTTGTTGTTTTTGTTGTTTTTTGTTTTTGATGTTTTTGATTTTATAATGTTTTTGATGTTTTTGATTTTATGATGTTTTTGATGTATTTGTTGTTTATGATGTTTTTATGTTTTGATGTTTTTGATGTTTTTTCTGTTTTTGATGTTTTTGATGTTTTTGATGTTTTTGATGTTTTTGATGTTTTTGTTGTTTTTGTTGTTTTTGTTTTTTTTTGATGTTTTTGATTTTATAATGTTTTTGATGTTTTTGATTTTTTTGATCTTATGATGTTTTTGATGTATTTGTTGATTTTGCTGTTTTTATGTTTATGATGTTTTGATGTTTTTGATGTTTTTGATGTTTTTGATGTTTTTGATGTTTTTGATGTTTTGATGTTTTTGATGTTTTTGATGTTTTTGATGTTTTTGATGTTTTTGATGTTTTTGATGTTTTTGTTGTTTTTGTTGTTTTTGTTGTTTTTGTTGTTTTTGTTGTTTTTGATTGTATAATGTTTTTGATGTTTTTGATGTATTTGTTGTTTTTGATGTTTTTATGTTTTGATGTTTTTGAGGTTTTTGATGTTTTGATGTTTTTGATGTTCTGATGTTTTTGGTGTTTTTGATGTTTTTGGTGTTTTTGAAGTTTTTGATGTTTCTGGTGTTTTTAATGTTTGTGTTGTTTTTGTTGTTTTTGATGTTTTTGATTTTATAATGTTTTTGATTTTTTTGATCTTATGATGTTTTTGATGTATTTGTTGTTTTTGATGTTTTTATGTTTTGATGCTTATGATGTTTTGATGTTTTTGATGTTTTTAATATTTTGATGTTTTTTCTGTTTTTGTTGTTTTTGACGTTTTTGATATTTTTGATGTTTTTGATATTTTTGATGTTTTTGATGTTTTTGATTTTATAATGTTTTTGATTTTTTTGATTTTATGATGTTTTTGATGTATTTGTTGTTTATGATGTTTTTATGTTTTGATATTTTTGATGATTTGATGTTTTTGATGTTTTTGAAGTTTTTGATGTTTTTGATGTTTTTGATGTTTTTGATGTTTTTGATGTTATTAATGTTTTTGATGTTTTTGATGTTTCTGATGATTTTGATGTTTTTGATGTTTTTATGTTTTGATGTTTTTGGGGTTTTTGATGTTTTGATGTTTTTGATATTATGATGTTTTTGATGTTTTTGGTGTTTTTGATGTTTTTAAAGTTTTTGATGTTTTTGATGTTTTTGATGTTTTTGTTGTTTTTGTTGTTTTTGTTGTTTTTGTTGTTTTTGTTGTTTTTGTTGTTTTTGTTGTTTTTGATGTTTTTGATTTTATAATGTTTTTGATGTTTTTGATTTTTTTGATCTTATGATGTTTTTGATGTATTTGTTGTTTTTGATGTTTTTATGTTTTGATGTTTATGATGTTTTGATGTTCTTGATGTTTTTGATGTTTTTGATGTTGTTGATGTTTTTAGTACTTTGATGTTTTTTCTGTTTTTGTTGTTTTTGATGTTTTTGATATTTTTGATGTTTTTGATGTTTTTGATGTTTTTTGATGTTTTTGATGTTTTTGATGTTTTTGATGTTTTTGATGTTTTTGATGTTTTTGATTTTATAATGTTTTTGATGTTTTTCATTTTTTTGATTTTATGATGTTTTGATGTACTTGTTGTTTATGATGTTTTTATGTTTTGATGTTTTTGATGTTTTTGATGTTTTTGATGTTTTGATGTTTTTGATGTTTTTGATGTTTTTGATGTTTTTGATGTTTTTGATGTTTTTGATGTTTTTGATGTTTTTGATGTTTTGATGTTTTTGATGTTTTTTGATGTTTTTGATGTTTTTGATGTTTTTGATATTTTTGATGTTTTTGATGTTTTTGATGTTTCTGATGTTTCTGATGTTTTTGATGTTTTTGATGTTTTTGATGTTTTTGATGTTTTTGATGTTTTTGTTGTTTTGTTGTTTTTGATGTTTTTGATTTTATAATGTTTTTGATGTTTTTGATTTTATGATGGTTTTTGATGTATTTGTTATTTTTGATGTTTTGATGTTTTTGATGTTTTGATGTTTTTGATGTTTTGATGTTTTTGATGTCATGATGTTTTTGATATTTTTGGTGTTTTTGGTGTTTTTGATGTTTTTGATGTTTTTGATGTTTTTGATGTTTTTGATGTTTTTGATGTTTTTGATGTTTTTGATGTTTTTGATGTTTTTGATGTTTTTGATGTTTTTGATGTTTTTGATGTTTTTGATGTTTTTGATGTTTTTGTTGTTTTTGCTGTTTTTGTTGTTTTTGATGTTTTTGACTTTATAATGTTTTTTTTGTTTTTTATTTTTTTGATTTTATGATGTTTTTGTGTTATTTATGTTTTTGATGTTATTGTTGTTTTTGATGTTTTTGATGTTTTTGATGTTTTTGAAGTTTTTGATGTTTTTGAAGTTTTTTGATGATTTTGATGTTTTTGATGTTTTTGATGTTTTTCTTGTTTTTGATGTTTTTGATTTTTTGATGTTTTTGATGTTATTGACTTTTTTGATGTTTTTGATGTATTTGATGTTTTGATGTTTTGATGTTTTTGATATTTTGATATTTTGATGTTTTTGATGTTTTTGATGTTTTTGATGTATTTGATGTTCTGATGTTTTGATGTTTTTGGTGTTTTTGATGTTTTTGATGTTTTTGATGTTTTTGATGTTTCTGATGTTTTTGATGTTTTTGATGTTTTTGATGTTTTTGATGTTTTTGATGTTTTTGATGTTTTTGATGTTTTTGATGTTTCTGATGTTTTTGATGTTTTTGATGTTTTTGATGTTTTTGTTGTTTTTGATGTTTCTGACGTTTTTGATGTTTTTGATGATTTTGATGTTTTTGTTGTTTTGTTGTTTTTGATGTTTTTGATTTTATAATGTTTTTGATGTTTTTGAAGTTTTTGATGTTTTTGATGTTTTTGATGTTTTTGTTGTTTTTGATGTTTTTGATGTTTTTGATGTTTTTGATGTTTTTGATGTTTCTGATGTTTTTGATGTTTTTGATGTTTTTGATGTTTTTGATGTTTTTGTTGTTTTGTTGTTTTTGATGTTTTTGATTTTATAATGTTTTTGATGTTTTTGATTTTATGATGTTTTTGATGTATTTGTTGTTTTTGATGTTTTTATGTTTTGATGTTTTTGATGTTTTGATGTTTTTGATGTTTTGATGTTTTTGATGTTTTGATGTTTTTGATGTCATGATGTTTTTGATGTTTTTGATGTTTTGATGTTTTTGATGTTTTTGATGTTTTTGATGTTTTTGATGTTTTTGATGTTTTTGATGTTTTTGATGTTTTTGATGTTTTTGTTGTTTTTGTTGTTTTTGATGTTTTTGTTGTTTTTGATGTTTTTGATTTTATAATGTTTTTTTTTTTTTTTTTTTTTGATTTTATGATGTTTTTGTGTTTTTTATGTTTTTGATGTTTTTGTTGTTTTTTGATGTTTTTGATGTTTTTGATGTTTTTGATGTTTTTGATGTTTTTGATGTTTTTGATGTTTTTGAAGTTTTTTGATGATTTTGATGTTTTTGATGTTTTTGATGTTTTTCTTGTTTTTGATGTTTTTGATTTTTTGATGTTTTTGATGTTATTGACTTTTTTGATGTTTTTGATGTATTTGATGTTTTGATGTTTTTGATATTTTAATGTTTTTGATGTTTTTGATGTTTTTGATGTTTTTGATGTTTTTGATGTTTTTGATGTTTTTGATGTTTTTGATGTTTTTGATGTTTTGATGTATTTGATGTTCTGATGTTTTGATATTTTTGATATTTTGATGTTTTTGATGTTTTTGATGTTTTTGATGTTTTTGATGTTTTTGATGTTTTTGATGTTTTTGATGTTTCTGATGTTTTTGATGTTTTTGATGTTTTTGTTGTTTTTGTTGTTTTTGATGTTTCTGACGTTTTTGATGTTTTTGATGTTTTTGATGTTTTTGATGTTTTTGATGTTTTTGATGTTTTTGATGTTTTTGATGTTTTTGATGTTTTTGATGTTTTTGATGTTTTTGATGTTTTTGATGTTTTTGATGTTTCTGATGTTTCTGATGTTTTTGATGTTTTTGATGTTTTTGATGTTTTTGATGTTTTTGATGTTTTTGTTGTTTTGTTGTTTTTGATGTTTTTGATTTTATAATGTTTTTGATGTTTTTGATTTTATGATGGTTTTTGATGTATTTGTTATTTTTGATGTTTTTATGTTTTGATGTTTTTGATGTTTTGATGTTTTTGATGTTTTGATGTTTTTGATGTCATGATGTTTTTGATATTTTTGGTGTTTTTGATGTTTTTGATGTTTTTGATGTTTTTGATGTTTTTGATGTTTTTGATGTTTTTGATGTTTTTGATGTTTTTGATGTTTTTGATGTTTTTGATGTTTTTGATGTTTTTGATGTTTTTGATGTTTTTGATGTTTTTGTTGTTTTTGCTGTTTTTGTTGTTTTTGATGTTTTTGACTTTATAATGTTTTTTTTTGTTTTTTATTTTTTTTGATTTTATGATGTTTTTGTGTTATTTATGTTTTTGATGTTATTGTTGTTTTTGATGTTTTTGATGTTTTTGATGTTTTTGATGTTTTTGAAGTTTTTGATGTTTTTGAAGTTTTTTGATGATTTTGATGTTTTTGATGTTTTTGATGTTTTTCTTGTTTTTGATGTTTTTGATTTTTTGATGTTTTTGATGTTATTGACTTTTTTGATGTTTTTGATGTATTTGATGTTTTGATGTTTTGATGTTTTTGATATTTTGATATTTTGATGTTTTTGATGTTTTTGATGTTTTTGATGTTTTTGATGTATTTGATGTTCTGATGTTTTGATGTTTTTGGTGTTTTTGATGTTTTTGATGTTTTTGATGTTTTTGATGTTTTTGATGTTTTTGATGTTTTTGATGTTTTTGATGTTTTTGATGTTTTTGATGTTTTTGATGTTTTTGATGTTTTTGATGTTTTTGATGTTTTTGATGTTTCTGATGTTTTTGATGTTTTTGATGTTTTTGATGTTTTTGTTGTTTTTGATGTTTCTGACGTTTTTGATGTTTTTGATGTTTTTGATGTTTTTGTTGGTTTGTTGTTTTTGATGTTTTTGATTTTATAATGTTTTTGATGTTTTTGAAGTTTTTGATGTTTTTGATGTTTTTGATGTTTTTGTTGTTTTTGATGTTTTTGATGTTTTTGATTTTTTTGATGTTTTTGATGTTTTTGATGTTTTTGATGTTTTTGATGTTTTTGATGTTTTTGATGTTTTTGTTGTTTTGTTGTTTTTGATGTTTTTGATTTTATAATGTTTTTGATGTTTTTGATTTTATGATGTTTTTGATGTATTTGTTGTTTTTGATGTTTTTATGTTTTGATGTTTTTGATGTTTTGATGTTTTTGATGTTTTGATGTTTTTGATGTTTTGATGTTTTTGATGTCATGATGTTTTTGATGTTTTTGGTGTTTTTGATGTTTTTGATGTTTTTGATGTTTTTGATGTTTTTGATGTTTTTGATGTTTTTGATGTTTTTGATGTTTTTGTTGTTTTTGTTGTTTTTGCTGTTTTTGTTGTTTTTGATGTTTTTGACTTTATAATGTTTTTTTTGTTTTTTTTTTTTTTGATTTTATGATGTTTTGTGTTTTTTATGTTTTTTGATGTTTTTGTTGTTTTTGATGTTTTTGATGTTTTTGATGTTGTTGATATTTTTGATGTTTTTGATGTTTTTGAAGTTTTTGATGTTTTTGAAGTTTTTTGATGATTTTGATGTTTTTGATGTTTTTGATGTTTTTCTTGTTTTTGATGTTTTTGATTTTTTGATGTTTTTGATGTTATTGACTTTTTGATGTTTTTGATGTATTTGATGTTTTGATGTTTTTGATATTTTAATGTTTTTGATGTTTTTGATGTTTTTGATGTTTTTGATGTTTTTGATGTTTGTGATGTTTTTGATGTTTTTGATGTTTTTGATGTATTTGATGTTCTGATGTTTTGATATTTTTGATATTTTGATGTTTTTGATGTTTTTGATGTTTTTGATGTTTTTGATGTTTTTGATGTTTTTGATGTTTTTGATGTTTTTGATGTTTCTGATGTTTTTGATGTTTTTGATGTTTTTGATGTTTTTGTTGTTTTTGATGTTTCTGACGTTTTTGATGTTTTTGATGTTTTTGATGTTTTTGTTGTTTTGTTGTTTTTGATGTTTTTGAAGTTTTTGATGTTTTTGATGTTTGTGATGTTTTTGTTGTTTTTGTTGTTTTTGTTGTTTTTGTTGTTTTTGTTGTTTTTGATGTTTTTGATTTTATAATGTTTTTGATGTTTTTGATTTTTTTGATCTTATGATGTTTTTGATGTATTTGTTGTTTTTGATGTTTTTATGTTTTAATGTTTTTGAAGTTTTTGATGTTTTGATGTTTTTGATGTTATGATGTTTTTGGTGTTTTTGGTGTTTTTGAAGTTTTTGATGTTTTTGGTGTTTTTAATGTTTTTGTTGTTTTTTGTTGTTTTTGTTGTTTTTGATGTTTTTGATTTTATAATGTTTTTGATTTTTTTGATCTTATGATGTTTTTGATGTATTTGTTGTTTTTGATGTTTTTATGTTTTGATGTTTATGATGTTTTGATGTTCTTGATGTTTATGATGTTTTGATGTTCTTGATGTTTTTGATGTTTTTAATATTTTGATGTTTTTTCTGTTTTTGTTGTTTTTGATGTTTTTGATATTTTTGATGTTTTTGCTGTTTTTGATGTTTTTGATTTTATAATGTTTTTGATGTTTTTGATTTTATGATGTTTTTGATGTATTTGTTGTTTATGATGTTTTTATGTTTTGATGTTTTTGATGTTTTTTCTGTTTTTGATGTTTTTGATGTTTTTGGTGTTTTTGATGTTTTTGATGTTTTTGATGTTTTTGATGTTTTTGATGTTTTTGATGTTTTTGATGTTTTTGATGTTTTTCTTGTTTTTGATGTTTTTGATTTTTTGATGTTTTTGATGTTATTGACTTTTTTGATGTTTTTGATGTATTTGATGTTTTGATGTTTTGATGTTTTTGATATTTTGATATTTTGATGTTTTTGATGTTTTTGATGTTTTTGATGTATTTGATGTTCTGATGTTTTGATGTTTTTGGTGTTTTTGATGTTTTTGATGTTTTTGATGTTTTTGATGTTTCTGATGTTTTTGATGTTTTTGATGTTTTTGATGTTTTTGATGTTTTTGATGTTTTTGATGTTTTTGATGTTTTTGATGTTTTTGATGTTTCTGATGTTTTGATGTTTTTGATGTTTTTGATGTTTTTGATGTTTTTGATGTTTTTGATGTTTTTGATGTTTTTGATGTTTTTGATGTTTTTGTTGTTTTGTTGTTTTTGATGTTTTTGATTTTATAATGTTTTTGATGTTTTTGATGTTTTTGATGTTTTTGATGTTTTTGATGTTTTTTGTTGTTTTTGATGTTTTTGATGTTTTTGATGTTTTTGATGTTTTTGATGTTTTTGATGTTTTTGATGTTTTTGATGTTTTTGATGTTTTTGATGTTTTTGTTGTTTTTGTTGTTTTTGATGTTTTTGATTTTATGATGTTTTTGATGTTTTTGATTTTATGATGTTTTGATGTATTTGTTGTTTTTGATGTTTTTATGTTTTGATGTTTTTGATGTTTTGATGTTTTTGATGTTTTGATGTTTTTGATGTTTTGATGTTTTTGATGTCATGATGTTTTGATGTTTTTGGTGTTTTTGATGTTTTTGATGTTTTTGATGTTTTTGATGTTTTTGATGTTTTTGATGTTTTTGATGTTTTTGATGTTTTTGTTGTTTTTGTTGTTTTTGCTGTTTTTGTTGTTTTGATGTTTTTGACTTTATAATGTTTTTTTTGTTTTTTTTTTGATTTTTTGATGTTTTTGTGTTTTTTATGTTTTTGATGTTTTTGTTGTTTTTGATGTTTTTGATGTTTTTGATGTTGTTGATGTTTTTGATGTTTTTGATGTTTTGAAGTTTTGATGTTTTTGAAGTTTTTTGATGATTTTGATGTTTTTGATGTTTTTGATGTTTTTCTTGTTTTTGATGTTTTGATTTTTTGATGTTTTTGATGTTATTGACTTTTTTGATGTTTTTGATGTATTTGATGTTTTGATGTTTTTGATATTTTAATGTTTTTGATGTTTTTGATGTTTTTGATGTTTTTGATGTTTTTGATGTTTTTGATGTTTGTGATGTTTTTGATGTTTTTGATGTTTTTGATGTATTTGATGTTCTGATGTTTTGATATTTTTGATATTTTGATGTTTTTGATGTTTTTGATGTTTTTGATGTTTTTGATGTTTTTGATGTTTTTGATGTTTTTGATGTTTCTGATGTTTTTGATGTTTTTGATGTTTTTGATGTTTTTGTTGTTTTTGATGTTTCTGACGTTTTTGATGTTTTTGATGTTTTTGATGTTTTTGTTGTTTTGTTGTTTTTGATGTTTTTGAAGTTTTTGATGTTTTTGATGTTTGTGATGTTTTTGTTGTTTTTGTTGTTTTTGTTGTTTTTGTTGTTTTTGTTGTTTTTGTTGTTTTTGATGTTTTTGATTTTATAATGTTTTTGATGTTTTTGATTTTTTTGATCTTATGATGTTTTTGATGTATTTGTTGTTTTTGATGTTTTTATGTTTTAATGTTTTTGAAGTTTTTGATGTTTTGATGTTTTTGATGTTATGATGTTTTTGGTGTTTTTGGTGTTTTGAAGTTTTTGATGTTTTTGGTGTTTTTAATGTTTTTGTTGTTTTTGTTGTTTTTGTTGTTTTTGATGTTTTTGATTTTATAATGTTTTTGATTTTTTTGATCTTATGATGTTTTTGATGTATTTGTTGTTTTTGATGTTTTTATGTTTTGATGTTTATGATGTTTTGATGTTCTTGATGTTTATGATGTTTTGATGTTCTTGATGTTTTTGATGTTTTTAATATTTTGATGTTTTTTCTGTTTTTGTTGTTTTTGATGTTTTTGATATTTTTGATGTTTTTGCTGTTTTTGATGTTTTTGATTTTATAATGTTTTTGATGTTTTTGATTTTATGATGTTTTTGATGTATTTGTTGTTTATGATGTTTTTATGTTTTGATGTTTTTGATGTTTTTTCTGTTTTTGATGTTTTTGATGTTTTTGGTGTTTTTGATGTTTTTGATGTTTTTGATGTTTTTGATGTTTTTGATGTTTTTGATGTTTTTGATGTTTTTGATGTTTTTGATGTTTTTTATGTTTTTGATGTTTTTGATGTTTTTGATGTTTCTGATGATTTTGATGTTTTTGATGTTTTTATGTTTTGCTGTTTTTGGGGTTTTTGATGTTTTGATGTTTTTGATATTATGATGTTTTTGATGTTTTTGGTGTTTTTGATGTTTTTGAAGTTTTGATGTTTTGATGTTTTTGATGTTTTTGTTGTTTTGTTGTTTTTGTTGTTTTTGTTGTTTTTGTTGTTTTTGTTGTTTTTGTTGTTTTTGTTGTTTTTGTTGTTTTTGTTGTTTTTGTTGTTTTTGTTGTTTTTGTTGTTTTTGATGTTTTGATTTTATAATGTTTTTGATCTTATGATGTTTTTGATGAATTTGTTGTTTTTGATGTTTTTATGTTTTGATGTTTATGATGTTTTGATGTTCTTGATGTTTTTGGTGTTTTTGATGTTTTTGATGTTGTTGATGTTTTTAATATTTTGATGTTTTTTCTATTTTTGTTGTTTTTGATGTTTTTGATATTTTTGATGTTTTTGATGTTTTTGATGTTTTTGATGTTTTTGATGTTTTTGACGTTTTTGATGTTTTTGATGTTTTTGATGTTTTTGATGTTTTTGATGTTTTTGATGTATTTGTTGTTTATGATGTTTTTATGTTTTTGATGTTTTTTCTGTTTTTGATGTTTTTGATGTTTTTGATGTTTTTGATGTTTCTGATGATTTTGATGTTTTTATGTTTTGATGTTTTTATGTTTTGATGTTTTTGGGGTTTTTGATGTTTTGATGTTTTTGATATTATGATGTTTTTGATGTTTTTGGTGTTTTTGATGTTTCTGATGTTTTTGATGTTTTTGATGTTTTTGATGTTTTTGTTGTTTTTGTTGTTTTTGTTGTTTTTGTTGTTTTTCTTGTTTTTGTTGTTTTTGTTGTTTTTGTTGTTTTTGTTGTTTTTGATGTTTTTGATTTTATAATGTTTTTGATTTTTTTGATCTTATGATGTTTTTGATGTATTTGTTGTTTTTGATGTTTTTATGTTTTGATGTTTATGATGTTTTGATATTCTTGATGTTTTTGTTTTTTTTGATGTTTTTGATGTTTTTGTTGTTTTTGTTGTTTTTGTTGTTTTTGTTGTTTTTGATGTTTTTGTTTTTATAATGTTTTTTTTTTGTTTTTATTTATTTGATTTTATGATGTTTTTTTTGTTATTTATGTTTTTGATGTTTTTGTTGTTTTTCTTGTTTTTGATGTTTTTGATGTTTTTGATGTTTTTGATTTTTTGATGTTTTTGATGTTATTGACTTTTTTGATGTTTTTGATGTATTTGATGTTTTGATGTTTTTGATATTTTGATGTTTTTGATGTTTTTGATGTTTTTGATGTTTTTGATGTTTTTGATGTTTTTGATGTTTTTGATGTTTTTGATGTTTTTGATGTTTTTGATGTTTTTGATGTTTTTTTGTTGTTTTGTTGTTTTTGATGTTTTTGATTTTATGATGTTTTTGATGTATTTGTTGTTTTTGATGTTTTTATGTTTTGATGTTTTGATATTTTTGATATTTTTGATGTTTTGATGTTTTTGATGTTTTTGATGTTTTTGATGTTTTTGATGTTTTGATGTTTTTGATGTTATGATGTTTTTGATGTTTTTGATGTTTTTTGGTGTTTTTGATGTTTTTGATGTTTTGATGTTTTTGATGTTTTTGATGTTTTTGATGTTTTTGATGTTTTTGATGTTTTTGATGTTTTTGATGTTTTTGATGTTTTTGATGTTTTTGATGTTTTTGATGTTTTTGATGTTTTTGTTGTTTTTGTTGTTTTTGTTGTTTTTGATGTTTTTGATTTTATAATGTTTTTTTTTGTTTTTTATTTTTTTGATTTTATGATGTTTTTGTGTTATCTATGTTTTGATGTTTTTGTTGTTTTTGATGTTTTTGATGTTTTGATGTTTTTGATGTTTTGATGTTTTTGATGTTTTTGATGTTTTGATGTTTTGATGTTTTTGATGTTTTTGATGTTTTTGGTGTTTTTGATGTTTTGATTTTTTTGATGTTTTTGATGTTTTTGATGTTTTTGATGTTTTTGATGTTTTTGATGTTTTTGATGTTTTTGATGTTTTTGATGTTTTTGTTGTTTTTGTTGTTTTTGTTGTTTTTGATGTTTTTGATTTTATAATGTTTTTTTTTGTTTTTTATTTATTTGATTTTATGTTGTTTTTGTGTTATTTATGTTTTTGATGTTTTTGTTGTTTTTGATGTTTTTGATGTTTTTGATGTTTTTAAAGTTTTTGATGTTTTTGAAGTTTTTTGATGTTTTTGATGTTTTTCTTGTTTTTGATGTTTTTGATGTTTTTGATTTTTTGATGTTTTTGATGTTATTGACTTTTTTGATGTTCTTGATGTATTTGATGTTTTGATGTTTCTGATATTTTGATGTTTTTGGTGTTTTTGATGTTTTTGATGTTTTTATTGTTTTTGATATTTTTGATGTTTTTGTTGTTTTGTTGTTTTTGATGCTTTTGATTTTATAATGTTTTTGATGTTTTTGATTTTTTTTGATTTTATGATGTTTTTGATGTTTTTGTTGTTTTGATGTTATGATGTTTTTGGTGTTTTTGATGTTTTTGATGTTTTTGAAGTTTTGATGTTTTTGAAGTTTTTTGATGTTTTTGATGTTTTTCTTGTCTTTGATGCTTTTGATGTTTTTGATTTTTTGATGTTTTTGATGTTATTGACTTTTTTGATGTTTTTGATGTATTTGATGTTTTGATGTTTTCGATATTTTGATGTTTTTGATGTTTTTGATGTTTTTGATGTTTTTGATGTTTTTGATGTTTTTGATGTTTTTGATGTTTTTGATGTATTTGATGTTTTTGATGTTTTTGATGTTTTTGATGTATTTGATGTTCTGATGTTTTGATGTTTTTGATATTTTGATGTTTTTGATGTTTTTGGTGTTTTTGATGTTTTTGATGTTTTTGATGTTTTTATTGTTTTTGATGTTTTTGATATTTTTGATGTTTTGTTGTTTTTGATGTTTTTGATTTTATGATGCTTTTGATGTTTTTGTTGTTTTTGATGTTATGATGTTTTTGGTGTTTTTGATGTTTTTGGTGTTTTTGATGTTTTTGATGTTTTTGATGTTTTTTCTGTTTTTGATATTTTTGATGTTTTTGTTGTTTTGTTGTTTTTGATGCTTTTGATTTTATAATGTTTTTGATGTTTTTGATTTTTTTTTGATTTTATGATGTTTTTGATGTTTTTGTTGTTTTTGATGTTATGATGTTTTTGGTGTTTTTGATGTTTTTGATGTTTTTGAAGTTTTTGATGTTTTTGAAGTTTTTTGATGTTTTTGATGTTTTTCTTGTCTTTGATGCTTTTGATGTTTTTGATTTTTTGATGTTTTTGATGTTATTGACTTTTTTGATGTTTTTGATGTATTTGATGTTTTGATGTTTTCGATATTTTGATGTTTTTGATGTTTTTGATGTTTTTGATGTTTTTGATGTTTTTGATGTTTTTGATGTATTTGATGTTTTTGATGTTTTTGATGTTTTTGATGTATTTGATGTTCTGATGTTTTGATGTTTTTGATATTTGGATGTTTTTGATGTTTTTGGTGTTTTTGATGTTTTTGATGTTTTTGATGTTTTTATTGTTTTTGATGTTTTTGATATTTTTGATGTTTTGTTGTTTTTGATGTTTTTGATTTTATGATGCTTTTGATGTTTTTGTTGTTTTTGATGTTATGATGTTTTTGGTGTTTTTGATGTTTTTGGTGTTTTTGATGTTTTTGAAGTTTTTGATGTTTTTGATGTTTTTGATGTTTTTGATGTTTTTGTTGTTTTTGTTGTTTTTGTTCTTTTTGTTGTTTTTGATTTTATAATGTTTTTGATTTTTTTGATCTTACGATGTTTTTGATGTATTTGTTGTTTTTGATGTTTTTATGTTTTGATGTTTATGATGTTTTGATGTTCTTGATGTTTTTGATGTTTTTGATGTTGTTGATGTTTTTAGTATTTTGATATTTTTTCTGTTTTTGTTGTTTTTGATGTTTTTGATATTTTTGATGTTTTTGTTGTTTTTGATGTTATTGATTTTATAATGTTTTTTTTTTTTTTTTTTTTTTGATTTTATGATGTTTTTGTGTTTTTTATGTTTTTGATGTTTTTGTTGTTTTTGATGTTTTTGATGTTTTTGATGTTTTTGATGTTTTTGATGTTTTTGAAGTTTTTGATGTTTTTGAAGTTTTTTTATGTTTTTGATGTTTTTGGTGTTTTTGATGTTTTTGATGTCTTTGATGTTTTTGATGTTTTTGATGTTTTTGATGTTTTTGATGTTTTTGGTGTTTTTGATGTTTTTGATGTTTTTGATGTTTTTGATGTTTTTGATGTTTTTGATGTTTTTGATGTTTTTGATGTTTTCGATGTTTTTGATGTTTTTGATGTTTTTGATGTTTTTGATGTTTTTGATGTTTTTGATGTTTTTGATGTTTTTGATTTTTTTGATTTTTTTGATGTTTTTGTTGTTTTTGTTGTTTTTGTTGTTTTTGTTGTTTTTGATGTTTTTGATGTTTTTGATGTTTTTGATGTTTTTGATGTTTTTGATGTTTTTGATGTTTTTGATGTTTTTGATATTTTTGATGTTTTTGAAGTTTTTGATGTTTTTGATGTTTTTCTTGTTTTTGATGTTTTTGATTTTTTGATGTTTTTGATGTTATTGACTTTTTTGATGTTTTTGATGTATTTGATGTTTTGATGTTTTTGATATTTTGATGTTTTTGATGTTTTTGATGTTTTTGATGTATTTGATGTTCTGATGTTTTGATGTTTTTGATATTTTGATGTTTTTTGTGTTTTTGATGTTTTTGATGTTTTTATTGTTTTTGATGTTTTTGATATTTTTGATGTTTTTATTGTTTTGTTGTTTTTGATTTTATAATGTTTTTGATGTTTTTGATTTTTTTTGATTTTATGATGTTTTTGATGTTTTTGTTGTTTTTGATGTTATGATGTTTTTGGTGTTTTTGATGTTTTTGATGTTTTTGAAGTTTTTGATGTTTTTGAAGTTTTTTGATGTTTTTGATGTTTTTCTTGTTTTTGATGTTTTTGATTTTTTGATGTTTTTGATGTTATTGACTTTTTTGATATTTTTGATGTATTTGATGTTTTTGATATTTTGATGTTTTTGATGTTTTTGATGTTTTTGATGTTTTTGATGTTTTTGATGTTTTTGATGTTTTTGATGTATTTGATGTTTTTATTGTTTTTGATGTTTTTGATATTTTTGATGTTTTGTTGTTTTTGATGTTTTTGATTTTATAATGTTTTTGACGTTTTTGATTTTTTTTTGATTTTATGATGTTTTTGATGTTTTTGTTGTTTTTGATGTTATGATGTTTTTGGTGTTTTTGATGTTTTTGGTGTTTTTGATGTTTTTGGTGTTTTTGATGTTTTTGAAGTTTTTGATGTTTTTGATGTTTTTCTTGTTTTTGATGTTTTTGATTTTTTGATGTTTTTGATGTTATTGACTTTTTTGATATTTTTGATGTATTTGATGTTTTTGATATTTTGATGTTTTTGATGTTTTTGATGTTTTTTTTTGTTTTTGATGTTCTGATGTTTTTGATGTTTTTGATGTTTTTGATGTCTTGATGTTTTTGAGGTTTTTAATGTTTTTAATGTTTTGACGTTTTTGATGTTTTTGATGTTTTTGATGTTTCTGATGTTTTTGATGTTTTTGATGTTTTTGTTGTTTTGATGTTTTTGATGTTTTTGATTTTATAATGTTTTTAATGTTTTTGATTTTTTTGATTTTTTGATGTTTTTGATGTATTTGTTGTTTTTGATGTTTTTATGTTTTGATGTTTTTGATGTTTTGATGTTTTGATGTTTTTGATGTTTTTGATGTTTTTGATGTTTTGATGTTTTTGATGTTATGATGTTTTTGATGTTTTTGATGTTTTTGGTGTTTTTGATGTTTTTGATGTTATTGATGTTTTTGATGTTTTTGATGTTTTTGATGTTTTTGATGTTTTTGATGTTTTTGTCGTTTTTGATGTTTTTATTGTTTTTGATGTTTTTGATTTTTTTTTATTTTATGATGTTTTTGTTGTTTTTGATGTTTTTGATGTTTTTGATTTTTTTTGATTTTATGATGTTTTTGTGTTATTTATGTGTTGTTTGTTGTGTTGTTTTTGATGTATTTGTTGTTTTTGATGTTTTTATGTTTTGATGTTTTTGAGGTTTTTGATGTTTTGATGTCTTTGATGTTATGATGTTTTTGGTGTTTTTGATGTTTTTTTTGTTTTTGATGTTTTTGGTGTTTTTGATGTTTTTGAAGTTTTTGATGTTTTTGATGTTTTTGATGTTTTTGATGTTTTTGTTGTTTTTGTTGTTTTTGTTGTTTTTTTTATGTTTCTGATTTTATAATGTTTTTGATTTTTTGATCTTATGATGTTTGTGATGTATTTATTGTTTTTGATGTTTTTATGTTTTGATGTTTATGATGTTTTGATGTTCTTGATGTTTTTGATGTTTTTGATGTTGTTGATGTTTTTAGTATTTTGATGTTTTTCTGTTTTTGTGGTTTTTGATGTTTTTGATGTTTTTG
Source organism: Drosophila pruinosa (assembly GCA_018150935.1). NCBI lineage: Eukaryota > Metazoa > Arthropoda > Insecta > Diptera > Drosophilidae > Drosophila > Drosophila pruinosa. The sequence goes on along the minus strand of JAECWR010000139.1, from coordinate 11,444 downwards.
ATTTTATATTGTTTTTGATGTTTTTGATTTTTTTGATTTTATGATGTTTCTGATGTATTTGTTGTTTATGATGTTTTTATGTTTTGATGTTTTTGATGTTTTTGATGTTTTTGATGTTTTTGATGTTTTTGATGTTTTTGATGTTGTTGATGTTTTTAATATTTTGATGTTTTTTTTGTTTTTGTTGTTTTTGATGTTTTTGATGTTTTTGTTGTTTTTGATGTTTTTCTGTTTTGATGTTTTGATGTTTTTGATGGTTTTGATGTTTTTGATGTTTTTGATGTTTTTGATGTTTTTGATGTTTTTGATGTTTTTGATGTTTTTGATGTTTTTGATGTTTTAAATGTTTTTGATGTTTTTGATGTTTTTGATGTTTTTGATGTTTTTGATGTTTTTGATGTTTTTGATGTTTTTGATGTTTTTGATGTTTCTGATGTTTTTGATGTTTTTGATGTTTTTGATGTTTTTGATGTTTTTGATGTTTTTGATGTATTTGTTGTTTTTGATGTTTTTATGTTTTGATGTTTTTGATGTTTTGATGTTTTTGTTGCTTTGTTGTTTTTGAAGTTTTTGATTTTATAATGTTTTTGATGTTTTGATTTTTTTTTATTTTATGATGTTTTGATGTTATGATATTTTTGGTGTTTTTGATGTTTTGATGTTTTTGATGTTTTTGAAGTTTTGAAGTTTTTTGATGTTTTTGATGTTTTTGATGTTTTTGTGTTTTTGATGTTTTTTGATGTTTTTAATTTTTTTGATGTTTTTGATGTTACTGACTTTTTTGATGTTTTGATGTATTTGATGTTTTGATGTTTTTGATATTTTGATGTTTTTGATGTTTTTGATGTTTTGATGTTTTTGATGTTTTTGATGTTTTTGATGTTTTTGATGTTTTTGATGTTTTTGATGTTTTTGATGTTTTTGATGTTCTGATGTTTTGATGTTTTTGATTTTTTGATGTTTTTGGTGTTTTTGATGTTTTTGATGTTTTTATTGTTTTTGATGCTTTTGATATTTTTGATGTTTTTGTTGTTTTTGATGTTTTTGATTTTATAATGTTTTTGATGTTTTTGATTTTTTTTTGATTTTATGATGTTTTTGATGTTTTTGTTGTTTTTGATGTTATGATGTTTTTGGTGTTTTTGATGTTTTTGGTGTTTTTGATGTTTTTGATGTTTTTGAAGTTTTTGATGTTTTTGATGTTTTTGATGTTTTTGTTGTTTTTGTTCTTTTTGTTGTTTTTGATTTTATAATGTTTTTGATTTTTTTGATCTTATGATGTTTTTGATGTATTTGTTGTTTTTGATGTTTTTATGTTTTGATGTTTATGATGTTTTGATGTTCTTGATGTTTTTGATGTTTTTGATGTTGTTGATGTTTTTAGTATTTTGATGTTTTTTCTGTTTTTGTTGTTTTTGATGTTTTTAATATTTTTGATGTTTTTGATGTTTTTGATTTTATAATGTTTTTGATGTTTTTGATGTATTTGTTGTTTTTGATGTTTTTGTGTTTTGATGTTTTGATGTTTTTTGATGTTTTGATGTTTCTGATGTTTTGATGTTTTGATGTTTTTGATGTTTTTGTTGTTTTGATGTTTTTGATGTTTTTGATTTTATAATGTTTTTAATGTTTTTGAATTTTTTGATTTTTGATGTTTTTGATGTATTTGTTGTTTTTGATGTTTTTATGTTTTGATGTTTTTGATGTTTTGATGTTTTGATGTTTCTGATGTTTTTGATGTTTTTGATGTTTTGATGTTTTTGTTGTTTTGATGTTTTTGATGTTTTTGATTTTATAATGTTTTTAATGTTTTTGAATTTTTTGATTTTTGATGTTTTTTAGTATTTGTTGTTTTTTGATGTTTTTATGTTTTGATGTTTTTGATGTTTTGATGTTTTGATGTTTTTGATGTTTTGATGTTTTTGATGTTTTTGATGTTTTGATGTTTTTGATGTTATGATGTTTTTAATGTTTTTGATGTTTTTGATGTTTTTGATGTTTTTGATGTTATTGATGTTTTTGATGTTTTAGATTTTTTGATGTTTTTGATGTTATTGACTTTTTGATATTTTTGATGTATTTGATGTTTTTGATATTTTGATGTTTTTGATGTTTTGATGTTTTTGATGTTTTTGATGTATTTGATGTTTTTATTGTTTTTGATGTTTTTGATATTTTTGATGTTTTTGTTGTTTTGTTGTTTTTGATGTTTTTGATTTTATAATGTTTTTGACGTTTTTGATTTTTTGTGTTTTTGATTTTATGATGTTTTGATGTTTTTGTTGTTTTTGATGTTATGATGTTTTTGGTGTTTTTGATGTTTTTGGTGTTTTTGATGTTCTTGAAGTTTTTGATGTTTTTGATGTTTTTGATGTTTTTGATGTTTTTGTTGTTTTTGTTGTTTTTGTTCTTTTGTGTGTTTTTGATTTTATAATGTTTTTGATTTTTTTGATCTTATGATGTTTTTGATGTATTTGTTGTTTTTGATGTTTTTATGTTTTGATGTTTATGATGTTTTGATGTTCTTAATGTTTTTGATGTTTTTGATGTTGTTGATGTTTTTTAGTATTTTGATGTTTTTCTGTTTTTGTTGTTTTTGATGTTTTTGATATTTTTGATGTTTTTGATGTTTTGATGTTTTTGATGTTTTTGATTTTATGATGTTTTTGATGTATTTGTTGTTTATGATGTTTTTGATGTTTTGATGTTTTTGATGTTTTTGATTGTTTTGATGTTCTGATGTTTTTGATGTTTTTGATGTTTTTGATGTCTTGATGTTTTTGAGGTTTTTAATGTTTTGACGTTTTTGATGTTTTTGATGTTTTGATGTTTTTGATGTTTTGATGTTTCTGATGTTTTTGATGTTTTTGATGTTTTTGTTGTTTTGATGTTTTTGATGTTTTTGATTTTTTAATGTTTTTAATGTTTTTGATTTTTTGATTTTTTGATGTTTTTGATGTATTTGTTGTTTTTGATGTTTTTATGTTTTGATGTTTTTGATGTTTTGATGTTTTTGATGTTTTTGATGTTTTTGATGTTTTGATGTTTTTGATGTTATGATGTTTTTGATGTTTTGATGTTTTTGATGTTTTTGGTGTTTTTGATGTTTTTGATGTTATTGATGTTTTTGATGTTTTTGATGTTTTTGATGTTTTTGATGTTTTGATGTTTTTGACGTTTTTGATGTTTTTATTGTTTTTGATGTTTTTGATTTTTTTTATTTTTATGATGTTTTTGTTGTTTTTGATGTTTTTGATGTTTTTGATTTTTTTGATTTTATGATGTTTTTGTGTTATTTATGTATGTGTTGTTTTTGATGTATTTGTTGTTTTTGATGTTTTTATGTTTTGATGTTTTTGAGGTTTTTGATGTTTTGATGTCTTTGATGTTATGATGTTTTTGGTGTTTTTGATGTTTTTGGTGTTTTTGATGTTTTGGTGTTTTTGATGTTTTGAAGTTTTGATGTTTTTGATGTTTTGATGTTTTTGATGTTTTTGATGTTTTTGTTGTTTTTGTTGTTTTTGTTGTTTTTTATGTTTCTGATTTTATAATGTTTTTGATTTTTTGATCTTATGATGTTTGTGATGTATTTATTGTTTTTGATGTTTTTATGTTTTGATGTTTATGATGTTTTGATGTTCTTGATGTTTTTGATGTTTTTGATGTTGTTGATGTTTTTAGTATTTTGATGTTTTTCTGTTTTTGTGGTTTTTGATGTTTTTGATATTTTTGATGTTTTTGATGTTTTTGATTTTATATTGTTTTTGATGTTTTTGATTTTTTGATTTTTATGATGTTTGATTTTTGATGTATTTGTTGTTTTTGATTTTTGATCTTATGATGTTTTTGATGTTTTTGTTGTTTTTGATGTTTTTATGTTTTGATGTTTATGATGTTTTGATGTTCTTAATGTTTTTGATGTTTTTGATGTTGTTGATGTTTTTAGTATTTTGATGTTTTTTCTGTTTTTGTTGTTTTTGATGTTTTTGATATTTTTGATGTTTTTGATGTTTTTGATGTTTTTGATGTTTTTGATTTTATGATGTTTTGATGTTTTTGTTGTTTATGATGTTTTTATGTTTTTGATGTTTTTGATGTTTTTTTGTTTTTGATGTTCTGATGTTTTTTGATGTTTTTGATGTTTTTGATGTCTTGATGTTTTTGAGGTTTTTAATGTTTTGACGTTTTTGATGTTTTTGATGTTTTTGATGTTTTTGATGTTTTTGATGTTTCTGATGTTTTTGATGTTTTTGATGTTTTTGTTGTTTTGATGTTTTTGATGTTTTTGATTTTTTATAATGTTTTTAATGTTTTTGATTTTTTTGATTTTTGATGTTTTTGATGTATTTGTTGTTTTTGATGTTTTTATGTTTTGATGTTTTTGATGTTTTGATGTTTTTGATGTTTTTGATGTTTTTGATGTTTTGATGTTTTTGATGTTATGATGTTTTTGATGTTTTTGATGTTTTTGATGTTTTTGGTGTTTTTGATGTTTTTGATGTTATTGATGTTTTTGATGTTTTGATGTTTTGATGTTTTTGATGTTTTTGATTTTTGATGTTTTTGATGTTTTTGATGTTTTTGTCGTTTTGATGTTTTTATTGTTTTTTGATGTTTTTGATTTTTTTTATTTTTTGATGTTTTTGTTGTTTTTGATGTTTTGATGTTTTGATTTTTTTGATTTTATGATGTTTTTGATGTTATTTATGTATGTGTTGTTTTTGATGTATTTGTTGTTTTGATGTTTTTATGTTTTGATGTTTTTGAGGTTTTGATGTTTTGATGTCTTTGATGTTATGATGTTTTTGGTGTTTTTGATGTTTTTGGTGTTTTTGATGTTTTTGGTGTTTTTGATGTTTTTGAAGTTTTTGATGTTTTGATGTTTTTGATGGTTTTGATGTTTTTGATGTTTTTGATGTTTTTGTTGTTTTTGTTGTTTTTTGTTTTGTTTTTTTGATGTTTCTGATTTTATAATGTTTTTGATGTTTTTGATCTTATGATGTTTTTGATGTATTTATTGTTTTTGATGTTTTTATGTTTTGATGTTTATGATGTTTTGATGTTCTTGATGTTTTTGATGTTTTTGATGTTGTTGATGTTTTTAGTATTTTGATGTTTTTCTGTTTTGGTGGTTTTTGATGTTTTTGATATTTTTGATGTTTTTGATGTTTTTGATTTTATATTGTTTTTGATGTTTTTGATTTTTTTGATTTTATGATGTTTCTGATGTATTTGTTGTTTATGATGTTTTTATGTTTTTGATGTTTTTGATGTTTTGATGTTTTTGATGTTTTTGATGTTTTTGATGTTTTTGATGTTTTTTGATGTTTTTGATGTTGTTGATGTTTTTAATATTTTGATGTTTTTCTGTTTTTGTTGTTTTTGATGTTTTGATGTATTTGTTGTTTATGATGTTTTTCTGTTTTTTGATGTTTTGATGTTTTTGATGGTTTTGATGTTTTTGATGTTTTGATGTTTTTGATGTTTTTGATGTTTTTGATGTTTTTGATGTTTTTGATGTTTTTGATGTTTTTGATGTTTTTGATGTTTTAAATGTTTTAAATGTTTTTGATGTTTTTGATGTTTTTGATGTTTTTGATGTTTTTGATGTTTCTGATGTTTTTGATGTTTTTGATGTTTTTGATGTTTTTGATGTTTTTGATGTTTTTGATGTATTTGTTGTTTTTGATGTTTTTATGTTTTGATGTTTTTGATGTTTTGATGTTTTTGTTGTTTTGTTGTTTTTTGAAGGTTTTGATTTTATAATGTTTTTGATGTTTTGATTTTTTTGTTTTGTTTTTGATGATGTTTTTGATGTTATGATATTTTTGGTGTTTTTGATGTTTTTGATGTTTTTGAAGTTTTTGAAGTTTTTTGATGTTTTTGATGTTTTTGATGTTTTTCTTGTTTTTGATGTTTTTGATGTTTTTAATTTTTTGATGTTTTTGATGTTTTTGACTTTTTGATGTTTTTGATGTATTTGATGTTTTGATGTTTTTGATATTTTGATGTTTTGATGTTTTTGATGTTTTTGATGTTTTTGATGTTTTTGATGTTATGATGTTTTGATGTTTTTGATGTTTTTGATGTTTTTGATGTTTTTGATGTTTTTGATGTTTTTATTGTTTTTGATGTTTTTGATGTTTTTGATGTTTTTGATGTTTTTGATGTTTTTGATGTTTTTGATGTTTTTGATGTTTTTGATGTTTTTGATGTTTTTGATGTTTTTGATGTTTTTGATGTTTTTGATGTTATGATGTTTTTGATGTTTTTGATGTTTTTGATGTTTTTGATGTTTTTGATGTTTTTGATGTTTTTGATGTTTTTGATGTTTTTGTTGTTTTTGTTGTTTTTTGTTGTTTTTGATTTTTTAATGTTTTTGATTTTTTTGATCTTATGATGTTTTTGATGTTTTTGTTGTTTTTGATGTTTTTATGTTTTGATGTTTATGATGTTTTGATGTTCTTGATGTTTTTGATGTTTTTGATGTTTTTGATGTTTTTGATGTATTTTGATGTTTTTTGTTTTTGTTGTTTTGATGTTTTTGATGTTTTTGATGTTTTTGATGTTTTTGATTTTTTAATGTTTTTGATGTTTTTGATGTTTTTGATGTTTTTGATGTTTTTGTTGTTTATGATGTTTTTGATGTTTTTGATGTTTTTGATGTTTTTGATGTTTTTTCTGTTTTTGATGTTTTTGATGTTTTTGATGTTTTTGATGTTTTTGATGTTTTTGATGTTTTTGATGTTTTTGATGTTTTTCTGTTTTTGTGGTTTTTGATGTTTTTGATATTTTTGATGTTTTTGATGTTTTTGATTTTTTGATGTTTTTGATGTTTTTGATTTTTTTGATTTTTTGATGTTTTTGATGTATTTGTTGTTTATGATGTTTTTATGTTTTAATGTTTTTGATGTTTTTGATGTTGTTGATGTTTTTGATGTTTTGATGTTTTTCTGTTTTTGATGTTTTTGATGTTTTTGATGTTTTTGATGTATTTGTTGTTTATGATGTTTTTGATGTTTTGATGTTTTGATGTTTTTGATGTTTTTGATGTTTTGATGTTTTTGATGTTATTGATGTTTTTGATGTTTTTGATGTTTTTGATGTTTTTGATGTTTTGATGTTTTTGATGTTTTTGATGTTTTGATGTTTTGATGTTTTTGATGTTTTTGTTGTTTTGATGTTTTTGATGTTTTTGATGTTTTTGATGTTTTTGATGTTCTTGATTTTTGATTTTTTGATGTTTTTGGTTTTGATGTTTTTGATGTTTTTGATGTTTTGATGTTTTTGATGTTTTGATGTTTTTGATGTTTTGATGTTTTTGATGTTCTGATGTTTTTGATGTTTTGATGTTTTTGATGTTTTTGATGTTTTTGATGTTTTTGATGTTTTTTGATGGTTTTGATGTTTTGATGTTTTTGATGTTTTGATGTTTTGATGTTTTTGTTGTTTTTGATGTTTTTGATGTTTTGATGTTTTGATGTTTTTGATTTTTTGATGTTTTGATGTTTTGATGTTTTGATGTTTGTTGTTTTGATGTTTTTGATGTTTTGATGTTTTGATGTTTTTGATGTTTTTGATGTTTTTGATGTTTTTGATGTTTTTGATGTTTTTGATGTTTTTGATGTTTTTGAAGTTTTGATGTTTTTTGATGATTTTGATGTTTTTGATGTTTTTGATGTTTTTGATGTTTTTGATGTTTTGATGTTATTGATGTTTTGATGTTTTTGATGTTTTTGATGGTTTTGATTTTTGATGTTTTTGATGTTTTTGATGTTTTTGATGTTTTTGATGTTTTTGATGTTTTGATGTTTTTGATGTTTTTGATGTTTTTGATGTTTTGATGTTTTTGATGTTTTTGATGTTTTTTGATGTTTTTGATGTTTTTGATGTTTTGATGTTTTTGATGTTTTGATGTTTTTGATGTTTTTAATGTTTTTAATGTTCTTGATTTTTGATGTTTTGATGTTTTTGATGTTTTGATGTTTTTGATGTTTTTGTTGTTTATTGATGTTTTTGATGTTTTGATGTTTTGATGGTTTTTGATGTTTTTGATGTTTTTGATGTTTTTGATGTTTTTGATGTTTTTGATGTTTTGATGTTTTTGATGTTTCTGATGTTTTTGATGTTTTTGATGTTTTTGATCTTTTTGATGTTTTTTGATGTTTTTGATGTTTTGATGTTTTTGATGTTTTTTGATGTTTTAATGTTTTTATTGATGTTTTTGATGTTTTTGATGTTTTTGATGTTTTTGATGTTTTTGATGTTTTTATGTTTTTGATGTTTTGATGTTTTGATGTTTTGATGTTTTTGATGTTTTTGATGTTTTTGATGTTTTTGATGTTTTTGATGTTCTGATGTTTTTGATGTTTTTGATGTTTTGATGTTTTGATGTTTTTGATGTTTTGATGTTTTGATGTTTTTGACGTTTTTGATGTTTTTGATGTTTTTGATGTTTTGATGTTTTTGATGTTTTGATGTTTTTGATGTTTTTGATGTTTTTGATGTTTTTGATGTTTTTGATGTTTTTGATGTTTTGATGTTTTTGATGTTTTGATGTTTTTGATGTTTGATGTTTTTGTGTTTTTGATGTTTTGATGTTTTTTGATGTTTTTGATGTTTTTGATGTTTTTGATGTTTTTGATGTTTTGATGTTTTTGATGTTTTTGATGTTTTTGATGTTTTTGATGTTTTTGATGTTTTGATGTTTTTGATGTTTTTGATGTTTTGATGTTTTTGATGTTTTTGATGTTTTTGATGTTTTTGATGTTTTTGATGTTTTTGATGTTTTTGATGTTTTTGATGTTTTTGATGTTTTTGATGTTTTTGATGTTTTTGATGTTTTTGATGTTTTTGATGTTTTGATGTTTTTGATGTTTTTGATGTTTTGATGTTTTTGATGTTTTTTGATGTTTTTGATGTTTTTGATGTTTTGATGTTTTGATGTTTTGATATTTTGATGTTTTGATGTTTTTGATGTTTTTGATGTTTTTGATGTTTTTGATGTTTTTGATGTTTTTGATGTTTTTGATGTTTTTGATGTTTTTGATGTTTTTGATGTTTTTTGATGTTTTGATATTTTTGATGTTTTTGTTGTTTTGTTGTTTTTGATTTTGATGTTTTTGATTTTTGATTTTTTGATGTTTTTGATGTTTTTGATGTATTTTGTTGTGTTTGATGTTTTTATGTTTTTGATGTTTTGAGGTTTTTGATGTTTTTGATGTTTTGATGTTTTTGATGTTTTTGATGTTTTTGGTGTTTTTGATGTTTTGATGATTTTTTGATGTTTTTGATGTTTTTGTTGTTTTTATTGTTTTTGTTTTTTTGATGTTTTGATGTTTATAATGTTTTGATGTTTTTGATCTTTATGATGTTTTTGATGTGTTTGTTGTTTTTGATGTTTTGATGTTTTGTTTTTGATGTTTTGATGTTCTTGATGTTTTTGATGTTGTTGATGTTTTTATGTTTTTGATGTTTTTGTTGTTTTTGTTGTTTTTGATGTTTTTGATATTTTTGATGTTTTTGATTTTATAATGTTTTTGATGTTTTTGATTTTTGATGTTTTGATGTTTTGATGTATTTGTTGTTTATGATGTTTTTGATGTTTTGATGTTTTTGTGATGTTTTTGATGTTTTTGATGTTCTTGATGTTTTTGATGTTTTTGGTTGTTGATGTTTTTTTTGTTTTGTTGTTTTTGATGTTTTTGATGTTTTGATGTTTTTGATTTTTTGATGTTTTTGATGTTTTTGATGTTTTGATGTTTTGATGTTTTTGATGTTTTGATGTTTTTTGATGTTTTGATGTTTTGATGTTTTTGATTTTTAATGTTTTTGATGTTTTGATGTTTTTGATTTTTTGATGTTTTTGATGTTTTGATGTTTTGATGTTTTTGATGTTTTTGATGTTTTGATTTTGTTTTATGATGTTTTTGATGTTTTGATGTTTTGATGTTTTGATGTTTTGATGTTTTTGATGTTTTGATGTTTTTGATGTTTTGATGTTTTTGATTTTTTTTTGATGTTTTTGATGTTTTTGATGTTTTGATGTTTTTGATGTTTTGATGTTTTGATGTTTTTGATGTTTTTGATGTTTTGATGTTTTTGATGTTTTGATGTTTTTGGTTTTTGATGTTTTGATGTTTTTGATGTTTTTGATGTTTTTGATGTTTTTGATGTTTTTGATGTTTTGATGTTTTTGATGTTTTTGATGTTTTGATGTTTTTGATGTGTTTTGACTTTTTGATGTTTTTGATGTTTTGATGTTTTTGATGTTTTGATGTTTTGATGTTTTTGATGTTTTTGATGTTTTTGATGTTTTTGATGTTTTTGTTGTTTTTGATGTTTTTGATGTTTTTGATGTTTTTGTTGTTTTTTGATGTTTTTGATGTTTTTGATGGTTTGATGTTTTTGATGTTTTGATGTTTTGATGTTTTTGATGTTTTTGATGTTTTGATGTTTTTGATGTTTTTGATGTTTTGATGTTTTGATCTTTTGAGTTTTTGATGTTTTTGATGTTTTTTGTTTTGTTTTGATGTTTTTGTTTTTTTATAATGTTTTTGATTTTTTGATCTTATGATGTTTTTGATGTGTTTTGATGTTTGATTTTGATGTTTTGATGTTTTGATGTTTTGATGTTTTTGATGTTTTTGATGTTTTTGATGTTCTTAGTATTTTGATGTTTTGTGTTTTGTTGTTTTGATGTTTTTGATATTTTTGATGTTTTTGATTTTTTGATGTTTTGATGTTTTGATTTTTGTTTTTGATGTTTTTGATGTTTGATGTTTTTGATGTTTTTGATGTTTTTGATGTTTTTGATGTTTTTGATGTTTTGATGTTTTTGATGTTTTTGATGTTTTTGATGTTTTGATGTTTTTGAGGTTTTTTGATGTTTTTGTGTTTGATGTTTTTGATGTTTTTGATGTTTTTGATGTTTTTGATGTTTTTGATGTTTTTGATGTTTTTTGATGTTTTTGATGTTTTTTGATGTTTTGATGTTTTTTGATGTTTTTGATTTTATAATGTTTTTGATGTTTTGATGTTTTTTGATGTTTTTTGATGTTTTTGATGTTTTTGATGTTTTTTGATATTTTTGATGTTTTTAGTGTTTTGATTGTTTTTGATTTTATAATGTTTTTTGATGTTTTTTGATGTTTATTTTGATGTTTTGATGTATTTGTTGTTTTTGATGTTTTGATGTTTTGATGTTTTTGATGTTTTTGATGTTTTTGATGTTTTTGATTTTTTGATGTTTTATATTTTGAGTTTTTTGATATTTTGATGTTTTGTTGTTTTTGATGTTTTTGATGTTTTGATGTTTTTGATGTTATGATGTTTTTGATGTTTTTGGTGTTATTGATGTTTTTGATGTTTTTGATGTTTTTGATGTTTTTGATGTTTTTGATGTTTTTGATGTTTTGTTGTTTTTGTTGTTTTTGATGTTTTTG